>JAUEJL010124684.1:0-11639 GCA_032274825.1 Drosophyllum lusitanicum | reverse complement strand
TACTAACTCCCAAACTTGGTTGTCATACATGGATTGCATCTCTGCCTTCATGGCGTCTAGCCATTTATCAGACTCACGGCCTGACACGGCGTCCTTGTAAATGTGGGTTCTAGAAGATCCCCTTCTTCCTGAGCTATACGAAATCTGAGATATCTATCCGGTTCAGTTCGAATCCTACTGGACTTGCGAAGGTCTTGTGTTTCCACTTCCTCCTCAACCATTAACTCGGGTTGGGTCTCAACAATCCTTTGTTGAGTTGCTGGTTCCATAAAGGGCAGTGGTGTATCTTGTCCTTCTTCAATTTCTTGAAGGTCTATTTCTTTTCTGGTTGTTTCTAAATTCAGAAACTTGTCTTCCAGAAAATTCCCGGTTCGAGCAACAAAGACTTTGTTCTCACCGGGGTTATAGAAATAGTAACCTAAGGTTTCCTTAGGATAGCCCACAAAGATACATTTATCTGATTTGGGTTTGAGTTTGTCTGAGAACGGTCATTTAACGAATGCTTCACAACCCCAAATCTTTACGAAAGACAGTTTGGGCTTTTTACCCATCCAAAGCTCGAACAGTGTCTTTCGTTCTTCCACTGATCTTGATGGAACACAGTTCAGCATGAAAGCAGTTGTCTCAAGTGCGTGTCCCGAAAACGACATTGGTAACGTAGTTTGATTCATCATAGAGTGAACCATGTCAAGCAAGGTTCGATTTCTCCTTTTTGATACACCATTCCTATGTGGCGTATACGGAGGTGTAACTTGTGACACAATTCCACAACTTTTCAGATGATCATCAAACTCTTGACTCAGATATTCACCACCTCGATCAGACCGAAGTAGCTTGATCTTTTTGTCCAGCTGGTTCTATACTTCATTCTGAAATTGTTTGAAGAAATCAAAACTTTCAGATTTGTGTCTCATAAGATACACATAACCATACCTACTGAAATCGTCAGTAAAGGTAATGAAGTACCGGTATCCTCCTCTGGCGTCCTGACTGAAAGGTCCACACACATCTGTGTGTACTATTTCCAATAGTTCTTTTGATCTTTCATTCAGGCTGTCAAAAGCCTTCTTTGTCATCTTCCCAGATAAACAAGATTCGTAATTGTCTTTGATTCTAGATCAAAAGACCCTAGAACCCCATCTTGACGAAGTTGCTTTATACGTTTCTTGCTAATATTTCCGAGTCGACAATACCAAAGGTAAGTATGGTTCAAAATATCTTTTGACTTTCTGCTTATATGCTAGATTTCGTTATTGCCATCCTGTAGATTTAATATGTATAGACCATTTTGTGAACTTACTTTAAAGTAGAACATACCATCTTTAGAACACAAAATTGTTTTTCCCATAGACTAATAAGTAAAACCACTGTCTATTAATAAATCATACGATATTACATTTTTGATTAATCTAGGAACATAATAACAATTCTCTAGTTCCATAATCAAGCATGAAGGCAATCTAAGACTATATATTCCCACAGCTTCAACACCAATCGTGGAGCCTTCACCTACCCGTAGGTCCATATCGCCTTACCTTAGTTTCCTACTCCTCTTGAATCCCTGCAAGTGATTGCATATGTGATAACCACATCCAGTATCGAGTACCCATGATTCAAAAGAAGTAACAAACAAATCTATCATAAAGATATCTGTATCATTGGGCGAGCCAATGTCTAGCAGATCAATGTCGAGTGAGTGCTCACATAAATCATTGCTACCGCAAACTGGGCAACAAATGTCTTTTAGCTCAATGATCCAGTCATCTTCATCCATAAGGTCAACATCTGTTGCACCAAGAACATCAGGATGTTGGTGGTCTTCTATACACATTAGGATTTCGTATATACCAACAGATGTGAACATCTGTTGCTCTTTCATCTTCTGTGAAAGTATTTCCTTCATTAATAGAAAACGTCCACAACGGTCGCTTTCTGTGCACAACCTCAAAAGATGACTTTCTTTTGAGTTTGCCCAAGAACTCGGATGTTGTAGAGAGTATCAGAATGGACATGACATCAGATTCATCAGATAGATACTTGAAATATGTATCATACTCTTTATCCGGGGCAAAAAAACTAGGTCGTGCTGGTGGTGGGTTTTCAATAGTGTATAAATTTCCTTGTGCACTTAGGACATTTCTCAATTGCAACTTCCAAACCGCATGGTTTGGTCCTGAAAGTTTCCACTTGTCCATGATGAAGCTAAAAGACTCCTCAGGTGTATAAAACGGAATAACAGATAATAATGACATCTACAGAAAAAGAAAAATAAACCGATTTAGTAATAAGATTAAAAACTTCTAAATAAATTATAACCCTTAAATAATTTAATTTACACTAGGATCCATATTTCACACGTGCCGGTGCACGGTTTGGGCACGACAACACCGACCCCGTGCTCTTTCTGGTGGGTAATAACTATACCGATCGTATTTAAACTAAAATACGACTCCTAGATCCTCGGGACATCGAATTAAACATAATTCGTACGTATTTAGTCCCTCTAAGTGCACTTTGGGTCCGTCACATCAGGGAAAATCCAAAATAGACCTCACCACCTAAGACAGGGTGAACTCTGGCCCGTCACATCAAGGAATCGCAAAGTCTTTCACCCCCTCCCCATATCAGTTTGAACCCGGATGTTCACGGTTTGGGCACAACAAAACACCAAGGTACTGGGAACAGGTAAGGTGTACCATTAGATGGGTAGCACTACTGGTCTAAGATTTTTATAAAAAGGGTTTTTTTTGTTTCAATTCTTTTGCCAGTTTTACGATTTTACGTGCAAAAACTTTGCAAGACGTTTCCTTTTAAGTGAAAAACCTTTTCGACTTAAAGACCATTAAAGTTATAGATTTTAACATATGTGAATATAATATATAACAATATATCACAACCACGCATAAATAAATATAAGCCAAAATACGCCTTTTGACAATATCCGGTACTTGATGAAATAACCAAGTACCCGATGGTCAAAAATACCCTAAGTGGATCACACAACACACAAGACATGAATCTTGATGCTCCCACTAGCTCTAGCATCCATAGCGGTCACCTTATAGTCCCGATATTCGTCTTGCTCCTTCTCTTGGAAAAATATATATACAAATAAAACTAACCTATAAATTTTGTAAGTAATATCCTATGAAATTACAAATAATACATAGGCACGCAGGCCCGCTAAAAACTATTACTTTTACAAAATTGAAATAGGGGTTGTAAGTGGCACGCAGGCCTCCCCAAACCAAAAGCAAACATAATCAACCACGGCAAGAAATATAAAACACAGTGATCCAGTAGGTCCAAGGCGTTTGGCTTACGTACAACAGTACATAATATAAATAAATATATAATAAAGCGAGAAAAAGACAACAACTTGATCAATAGTAATATGAAACCGTGATTATCCAAAACTTGATAAAATAAAGTTAATCACAAGTCAATTTTATAGCAACAAAAAATCAACTGTTTTTTGTGTTAACCCATAAAATTAACCGGGCCACAAAAATGGGCCCTTAACTGGATTTTGCAATAATAACCTCAAAACTGTGTTATTTACAAAATATCACCTTGGTTTACATTGATCAATAATAATAATAATAATAATAATAATAATAATAATAATAGAAACGTAATATGGTTAAAAAAAATCAAAACTTTGATATTATCCCTTAACCAAAATTACACAAGGATATAAAAAAACTCTTGAAACTTTATTTGACAAAAAAATCAAAACTTTGATCTTTGGTCAAAACCAAGTTTCACGAACATATATATACACATACAAATAAAGCTTGAAACTTTATCCGGTAAAAAGATCATAACTTGATCTTGAACCGTAACACAAGTTTCATACAATATATATATAAAATAAACTGTCCCCTATCAAGCCTAGAAGTGGCTCTGATACCACTGACGTGGTTTTGTGGGGGTACAATATGCACAGCGGAATAATAAACCAAAACCCATTCCGAGAGATCTCTTTAGGATCAACTAGGGGAACACAGATATAACCAATATATATATGTAACAAAGTAAGGTTTAAAAGAATTATACCCTTTGACTGCTATAGGGGGATACACAGCTACTGCACCCTGAACCTGGCTGCTAGACCGCCTAGAAAAATACACGCTTGAAAGCTTACGTGTGTGTGTCTCAATCCCCAATCCCGTCGCAAAGGGGGGGGGTCGCGTCGCGAGGGAACCACCGCTGGGAGGGGGTCACGTCACGAGGAAGCCGCCGCCGAAGGGGGTATCGCCGCTTGGAACCACCGTCGACCACCGCCTTGTACGGTGGTGTTTCGTGTCTTCGGCCGACGCAAAGGGAGAGAGGGAGAGGTAGTGTTTGTAGTGTAACTTGTAACTCAAGTTAGTTTCCTTGCATTAGGGTTTTTTGAATTAACAAGCTAATCCCCATATATATAGATATCTAGGTGGATTAGGCTTTTAAGCCCGGCCCAAGTTTAATACTTTAAACTCTTCACAAAAACTACCCTCAAGGTTTAAATATTATTAATTAACTTTACTAATTAATTAATAATAATCTATCAAACCTTTTATTAAATATTAAACTTAATATTTAATTTCCCAAATAATAAATAACTATTTATTATTTATTTCCTTGACAATTAATTAACTATTAGTTATCAACACACACGTGAAGTATTTTTCTATTTACTTGGTTCGAGTTTGGGTGTGCAGCCGTGTGACCTTTTAGTATCTTATAGTGCTCGGATATGATGACACGTGTACACTATCTATGCACATAATCCAACAGTGATCCTCATCACACCCTCAGGTGAGTACACGCGGCAGATACTTAGTTTTTATAAAAGAAAATTAGTCATCATGATTGTGTTTATATATGTGTTTGGCAATTTTATTTATGAAATCTATTCATAAAAGGATATGGAACTTGTGAATTATTATTTGATGAACATTTTAATAGAAATCAAAGTGAGGCCAATGCTCCACTTACGAGAGGCCTATTTTCTTGACATGTTGGTACTTGATAATTCCTTGAGATATGATACTCCATGACGGAATGCTTCGTGCTCCCCCACCTTGACGGGAAGATGTGGTCATCCCCCATGTGGGCACGTGTTGACAGTGGCTAGCTAGCACGTGGAGATACTATGACTCAATGGATATATGTAATACCTGTTTTCATATACAAAGAAAAAATATAATTTCATTATTGTAATTATTATTTATTAAAGGACTTTGCAATTGGGCTCTTGACGAGCTTACACTTATACAACTAATAAAGGTTAAGAGGGAGTTGTTAATGGGTATACCTGTAGATTATTAACTAAAGTGTGGGCTTATGAAGGACTTATCATGTATTTGGGCTTGGGCTAAAGGGAGAGAGTATATCTATATTAATTAGGGTAGCCCCAAGAAGTGTACCTGTATCAATCGGCCTTGTGTGTGTGTGCTTGGTGTCACTGCCGAGAGAGAAAGAGGACACAACTTCGAGACTTCCTTCAGTACATCACAAATTTTAGCAAGGAATCAACAACAGGTATGCAATCTACTCACCTTTCAACTGTTTTTGTGTTTAAATTCGAAGATAACAGTCTCGTTGGGTCCTGTTAGGGGAGCGACGGCCGAGAAAATGGGTTAAAAACCCACAGTTTGATTGACAAATCGAGGTGTTAATCGAAATGATGAACTAACATCTTGTGTATGTAGCAACAGTAACATAATAGCACTGTTATATCTCTCTGATTAATGAATGTTAGGCTGTCGATTTAATGTTGAGAACCTTGATCTCAAAACTAGTTAAAAATCAAATTAAACTTGGGGAATGCTATTAGATGATGTTGGAAGCATTATCAAGCTAATATAACATGGGTTAATGCAAGATTTATCAACTGTTACCTAGCTGTTGTTGGGTTGTATGTGAGTCAAACTAACCAAGAACAAAATTGTCCTAGTGACCTCAAAACTTGGAGATAATCAAATTAAACTTTTGGTTTATGCTTAGGGGATGTTAGAAACTCATAGCAATTACTATTTTGGGATTTGATTAAGTAATGGATGAGATTGAATTTTCAAGTTGGTTAATAGTATTGAAATCACAAAATGGGTCTTGTCTTTTAATCATAAATTGGTTTAAAGTGTTGAATCACCAATTGGTTTTGAAGATGAATCACAAATTGGTCATTGTTGTTAAATCACAAAGTAGTTATAGTTTAATGAATCACACATTGCCTTTAAAGTTGAATCACAAATTAGTTGTGGTTTTGAATTACAAATTGGTTGATGATTGAATCACAAAATGGGTTACAAGACTTGAATTGAAAATGAGTTGATGATGATGGAATCACAAATTGTTTTTGATGATTAAATCATAAATTGATTCATGGTGTGGAATCACAAATTGACCATTGGGAGTGAATCACAAATTTGGTTGTAGGACTTGAATCACAAAATGATTACTACTTTGAATCACAAAATGATTACTACTTTGAATCACAAATGGGATCGCAATTGGGTTATTGAGTTTGGATTACAAATTGGTTTCAAAGTGTTGGATCACAAGTATCTTTTTAGTTGAATTGTAAACTAGTTAGTGTTATGGAATCACCAAATGAACATTTGGAATTAGTAACTATTCTAATTGATTTTTAGCATGGTTATAAAGGCTATTTCAAGGTGATATTGTTGGAAATATTTATGAATGCAAAAGATAGGTACATTTTTTATTTATGCAAGTTCTCTTGAAACGGGTCATACGACCCGTTAAGTAAAGAAATGTGCGAATTAACTAAATGATTAGCTTTTGCACTATTCAATAACCCTAGAAATGTTTCTTAGACTGGAAATCTAAGAGTGCAAGTGATGCAAATCAGATTCGGGTTTAAATGGTGAAAATGCCGAAATATTTGCAAGTTTGACTTTTGTTGACTTTTGTCAACTTTTCGAGTTAGGACCTCAAATTTTGCAATTGAACTCCTCATGTTAAGGGAACAAGCTGTCTTTAGAAAGTTTCATTCAAAAATGTCGTTTTAGGATCGATTCGTTAGAGTCAAAGCTGTGGATTTTTGACCCGTTTGGTCATTAAGGAGCTTTAAGCTTGGTTTCCCTTTTGGGCAGATTTATTGGGAGAATACTTGCATTCTAGTATGTTTTTAGTGATATAAGTAAGTGTTAAAGTTTTGGTAGAAGTAAATTGGATTGGTGGATCGCCGAGTGAACGTGGGTCTTGCATGTATGTTGGGCCTAATATGTATCACAAGCACACTTAGAGTATCATGAGGGATTAATTAGGTACCGAGTAATCTTACCAACTGTATCTTGTACTTAAAGCGTTGTACCTTAATTGTAGGTTGTTATCGGTGAATTATCGTGACTCGCAGATTTACTATTTTACTGTGTTGTGCTTCTATGCTGAAATTCAGGTGAGTTACACTAACTTATATCTTATATTGTGATGCGTGTTCATGTGTGATACTGTGATGATTATTGGCATGGCCACCTCGCCTGTGTGGCATTTTGAGCATATGGCTCGTTTTTGGCAGATGGCCACCCCGCCTGTGTGGCATTTGGAGCAGATGGGCTCGTATGGCAGATAGCCACCTCCACCTGTGTGGCATACTTGATGTGATGTGTATTACTTGTTGAATGTGTTATCTGATATAATATATGAGTGTTGTATGCTCACTAAGCTTTGTGCTTAACCGGTGTTGTTAATTATTTTTCAGGACCGTCGTATGTCAACAAGGAAAGGCTCTTGCGTGACAGCTACTCTTCCGCAACGTGATTTTATGAACTCTGGTTTTATTGAATTAATACAATTAAACCTATTACTGTTTTGACACCGAAATCCCGTGTGTTGGGCAGGTAACTGACGAAGGCATGTAATGAATATCTTTTATCTGATTTCCTTATCTACATGAATTTAAAAACTTAAATAGAGTTATTATTGAAAAAATTGGGGCGTTATAACAGATCTGCATCTTTATGTGCTCTTATGTGTACTAGTGTTTAGTGTGTTTATTGCCAATCATGTGTTTTTGAAATATGATGACTTGATTTTGAAAGATAAATGTTTTTAGTTGTACTCGCTAGCTATATTTTATAGCTAACACGTGTATTAAATGTTTTGTATCCGCAAGTAGGCTAGTGGCCTATGTGAGACGGGTAGATACTTCCGGCTTTGTTATGGCTTGCTTTAGCTACCCGGTAATCTTGGATTTACTATTTATTTGTTAATGGTCGCGAGATTGACTTTCGTAACACCGATGATGATAATTGTTATTTGAATTTATGATTGAACTATGTGATCAAATTTGCAAATTATATTTTTAAAAGTAATTTATAATGCTTCCGCTTTGTTGTAACTAATTTACGTAAACTATCATAAAAAGGGATTTTGAAAAGTTTAAAATTGGACTGAAATTCAGGGTGTTACACAATCACGCTTGATTTATTCGGTAAACCGCATACCGTTGCTAATTTGTTTGCACTTTTAAAAAGGGTAATTTAGTCTTTATAAATTAGAAAATAAAGTTTTTTCTATATCCTTTGATAATGCATCAAATAATACAAACGCAGTTCCAAGATTGAAATTATTACTTTCATCAATTTTAGATGGAAAGTTTTTTCATACCTGTTGCGTTGCACACATAATTAATTTAACCGTGCAAGCCGGTTTGGAAGTTATCTAGCCTATTATATTAGAATTTAAAGCAATGATAAAATCGGTTCTTTGTAACAACAATAAGAGGCTAAAAGATTATAAACAATATTATAAGTTCGTTGATAAAAAATATTTGAGTCCTAATTTGGATTGTCCAACTCTTTGGAATTCAACTTGGATGATGATGCATTCCGTCTTAAGGCAAAAGGAAACATTGCAAGAATTTCACAATCATTTATATGAGAGGGGTTATGTCTCAAGCACATATTCGGGTTCGGATTGGGCAACTATAGCAAAAATAACCGATTTGCTTGGGGTTTTATAAAATGCAACAACTTTTTTATTCGGTATTTATTACCCTACTAGCTCATTGGTTCTTAATCAAATATATTTGTTGGCTACTAAACTAAATGACTTTGAATTTGAAAGTGAAGTTTTCCAATAGATTGGAGTTGCAATGAAAGAAAAACTTTTGAAATATTTCAAGGAGATTCTTCCTATTTTTACTTGTGTCGCTGCTTTAAACCCAATGTTAAACATTGGCGGGGTTAAAACATTGATTGAATAAATTGCATTTGCTTTTAATCTAACCGAAGATGACCCCAATTTTATCCAAAACTAAGTAAACCATTTTAACAAATGTTTTGGAGACATGTTTGATATTTATTTAATTAAATACGGGTCGAGTAGCACGATACACGATCAAATTAGAACGCATGTGGAATCATCTAGTAGAGGTTCAAGTAACATAAATGTGTCACTTTTTAACACACTAGTAAATTCCCAATCCAAACGATCATGTACTTCTACCCCAAGTAGCGAGTTGGGAAATTATATGTCAAGCGATTTTCTATCAAAAATGACATTTGAAAGTTTGAAAGGTTTGATATTTTGGCTTGGTGGAAAGAAAAGGAACCACAATTTCCGGTTCTAGCCGCCATAGTCTGTGATTTACTAACGGCCCAAGCTTCTACGGTAGCTTCGAAATCTGCTTTTTCTGTTAGTGGTAGGGTTATATCGCAACGGAGATCAATACTAAGTCCCTAGTCAGTAGAAGTATGCATTTGTTTGAAGGATTATTTCGATTGATCGGCTCGGAAGCAACATTTTACCACGCTAGAAGATGCACTTGACGCCGATTTGGAAGCAAATATAGACAATGAAGAAGTCGAACTTGAAATATCACCTCCAAACAAAGACGACGACGAAGAAGAAAGCGAACCGAATATCTGGAATTAGTATTTGAACTTTATTCTAAATTATTGTAATTTGAACTTTGTTTTCTAATTTGTATTTAAACTTTGTTTTCTAAATTATTATAATCTGAACTTTATTTTCAATTGTTGTATACTTGTAATTTAAACTTTGTACTCTTGAACCATTTTAATTTATCAAAATTTGAATTTTCTTTCTTATATTTATTTTTTATAGTATAAATTTAATCATATGTAGTTAAAAAAATTACAAAAGAAAATAACAGGGGTAGACGCGGTCCCCAAAACAGAAAAAAGGGGGCAGAGATACTACAGGCGGGGTAGTGATACTCATTCTTGGCCGGCCGGTTTTTTTCCGAACCAGTTTGAAAAAAATCCGGTTTTTTAACGGGAACCGGTTTGACCGGTTACACTTTGCCTCCTTCAAAACCGGATTAAATCCGAACCAGTTATTGTAGAATCCAGTTTTTTCCAACCTCGAAAAATCGGATCGGATAAAAAATCGATGATGTGCACCTCTACTCACAAAACAACATTATGTTTGTTGTTCATTTGTAGCTTTTAATAAATGTTTTATCTTGCTGCTGTTAAATAAACATCTTGAAACTTTGGTTGTTATATAATCAAGGCCGGTCCAATTAATTTTAGGATCCAGGACGCAAATTCAAAAAGGGCTACTAAAGTAACAAAATTATAGTCAAATATACAAAATTCAAAGAAAGACGTTTGAAATATTATTTTCCTCTATTGTTTGTGTTATATATCGTTTTAAGAACATATCTAATCTATTTCAATCATATGTTAAATCTTCCAAGATTGACAACTTGAGAACTAAGGTTTGACTACTCATAATCATATATAGAACCCCACATATCACTTTGATTTTGGGGAAAAGAAAAGAAAATATATGATAGAATCTGCATTCTCTTATGTGTTCTATACATAAACGCAAAATAAAAGTAGACGATAAAGTAGCCCACCTGACCACACCAAGACATGGAAATAAGGGTATCCCCCAACCACATCAAGAAAGGGACCTCACGCTTCTCTTCTATCTTAGGTTCTAGCCCGCCTGACCTAACCCTTGAAGATGTTATTGACTGTGAACCAATAGTGGGTTATTTACATAAGGGTATGGAAAAAATTGAGGAAATCCTGATAATAGCATTCTTTTGGGCTGATCACCTAAACCCCGCAGATCACTGAGCACACACTCTGATTCCATTCCTTCCCATGTATAGAAACTTGTTAAGTATCTGCAAAGTTGTAACTACCATAATCTTGAAATTTGTTAAGTATCTTCCAGGAATAAATGACTATGTATCTATACAATAATGTGTAATAGTATCCTTTGATTAACTGCTTACAGTATAAACAGGGGCGAATCTAGGATAAAAAATCACATGGTTCCTTAACTAGGTCAAAGTCGACAAAAATAAAAGAGTTAACAATACTTGTGTTGGTCAGGGTCGTTAAAATTAAATGTAAACATATATCTAATATAGTTATATTAAAGCTTTTATAATTAATTATACATATTTTACATATTGATCCGGTCCACCTTAATTTGTAAATTGAATTTAAATAGATTTTTAACACCATTTAAATTGATAATGACATAAGTATAATACGGTATCCTCTCTTATATTATATTCTCACCAATATTTATTATCATCAAACTAAGATGGATTTAACTTTATAGGTTTACCACCAAAATCACATAATGAAAAAGTATAATTTTGAGGTTGGAAAGACCCTTTTTGTAAGCATGTTCTA
>JAUEJL010124673.1:0-11639 GCA_032274825.1 Drosophyllum lusitanicum | reverse complement strand
CTAAAGAAGATCGGGAACGCAAAGATATTCTCAAAATTTGATCTTAAATCCGGATTCCACCAAGTAGCTATGGCAGAAGAATCTATACCCTGGACTGCTTTTCTAGCACCAGGCGGGCTGTATGAATGGTTAGTCATGCCATTCGGACTCAAAAATGCCCCCGCTTAAAATAAGGAAATTTTGACCAAAAGTCAATAATTGGAATGACATTTTTAGAATCTTGTTTGCAAACAATCGTGGCTGATGACTACTCTCCTAATTCAAGGCTCCAAATAGTGTTTTCTTTTGTTTGTTTCTTTAACAGAAATAATATTAAAAGGTTATTTAGAGACCATCAAAAAGTTGCCTACGTTTCTTGACAACTGTTTGTATAATAAAATTCATATAATAATAATCAATTTTGAAAGTTATTTTATCAATGTCATCCATCTCTTTATTTTACATTTTAAAATTTTCAATGAATGATCTTGATAGAACACTTTTTAAACTTGATTACTATTTTATGAAATTTTTCAGAAACAAGACTAAGAACGGTGCAAATCTATATTTCTTTTTTTTATTTTGTTTTATAAGATGATGTTTGTTTTTTTCCAGAGGTGTAATGTTTAATATTAGTTGTTGGGCCTGTGAAAAAAAGGTGGACCACATGTTTGTTTTATAATAAGAGAAGACTGATTGCTTTTAGATTTTACCTAATAAAGTTTTGAAATGAAATATGAGAAGGAAAATGATTTGTGAAATACCACTAGAAGTGATAGCAATGGATATGTGAAGCAACCAAAATGGAAGAAATCGACCGGAATAGGAAGCAATCGCTAGCGATATGAAATCGGGAATCTTAGCTAGGACTGTGAAGCAATTGATCGACAACTTTAAAGAGTTCGATCCGTGAAGCAAATGATCAACAAACGATTGCCAAAGTTTAGATCTGTGAAGCAAATGACTTTGAAGGGTTTGATCTGTGAAGCAATCGATGACGACCATGGAGCAATCTACGACGACTGTGAAGCAACTGTGTAGGCAGCGATGGTAAACAAGGCAGTCATCGGTGATGGGAACATCACGAAAAATAGTTAGTTCGGTGATGGTATTTAGAAGGAAAAAGGAAAAGGTGATGAGGATTGAGGTCTAAGGAGATTAGAAATGTCTACAACAAAAAGAGAAAAGTTTAGGCTGCGTTTAGCAGGAGAAAATTTTATGTTTTTTGTTTTCTGTTTTTTTGTGAAAAATTGTGGAGTTTTCATTTTCTGAAAAAAAAAACGTGTTTAGATGAAGGGGTGGAGTTTTTCTTTTTCAGAGAAAAATGAAAAACATGTTTAGTTGAATTGTTTTCTTGAAAAAGTTGTTTGAAAAAGTATGGAAGTTTGAAAAAATTGAGGAGTTTGGGAAAATATGAAAAAGTGAGGGAGTTTTTTGTTTTATTGGAAAATTGTGCAAGTAAACATGTTTTCTAATTTTCAGTTTTCTTAGAAAAAATTTCTGAAAAAATAGAGGATTTTTCTAAAAGTGGACTCAGCCTTACCTCCTTTGAAATAAGAGGAAAAAGATCTTTTTGTTGGAACAAACATGGATTTTTGTTTTTTTAGAAACAATTCATAAATGGCTTTAAACTAAAAAGGATAGAAACCTGAATTTAGTTAGTATATATACATTTTTTGTTAAAAATCAAATATAATCAAGATATGGATAATTAAATATTAGGAATTGCTAAATAGATACCCAAAATTTACTAAAAAGATATATCTATCCTAAACAATCTTATCTTTATTTTTATTTTAAGACACGTCTAACAACTTTCTAGTAAACTTGTCTTTTTATTATGTGATTTTTTAAATTATTTTCAAACATGTCATGCGCCTAAAAACTTTGGCATATACCTCAAATATCTAACTAGATATTTTAAACATCTATCACAAAAAAAGTTTATATATATTTTCTAAATATGTAATTTAATTATGAAAAAAAGTAAAAAAAAATATAAAACAGATTTAATACGTTCATATTACTTTTAAAATATGTTAAGAAAAAAACAGATTTGAAAAAAAATAACTTTTAAATAAAAAACGGACTTTGTTATATCAACAAAGAAAATAAATTTTAAAATATAAAGAAATTTCAACAAACCCTCATAACCTCCCAACCCAAAAACCAAAACAATCCCTTTCTCATTATTTCTCTCCAAACCCCCTCTTCCTCTCACTCGCCCTCTTTCTTTCAAAACATATTTAAGGTTCTCTCTTCACCACCGCCCATCACCGGAAACACAAACAAGCCTCCTTCTCTCATTGGCTCTAAGCTCAAATATCACCACCGTTGACCTCAACCAGCTCCCCGCTCATCGAAGAACACCACCGGCTTAGATCCATCTACAAAAGAAACAACTTAATACACTCGCTAAAACACATATCCCGACCCTATTTGCATATATTGAATGAGCAATTATGCATATATTTCATGTGTTTTAAGAAAAGTAAGAAGAGAAAACAATAAGAAAAATAAAACTATGGACAATATGTGTAAAAACAACATAGATTGCGAAAAGGAAACATAAACTGTTATCATTATATATTTCTTAATGTTTCTTTTTTACTTATTTTCGTACCACTAATTCTTCTTTTATCTCATCTCTTTTACATTTATCTCGATTTATTGAATAGCAAAATAAGTAAAAAGATTTAATAAGAAAATATAGAATATCTCTATAATGTTTACAGTTTATACAACAAAATATTTTTTTTTAAAAATAATTATCGTACTACAATAAATTTATTTAAAATGTACATAAAAATAAGACGGTCACTAAAATGTAATTATATTTAGGGTTTAGTATCCAAAAGTGTATCGAACTTGGTGGTATATCAAGGAATTCTAACTTGGTGGTATGGTGAATCTTGCTATTCTTCTACTGAGATTGAACTGTGGCCTACTTTTTCACATCCACCGCGCAATGCATGCAATTATTGATAGACAGAAGAATCATGGTATGCACTTCCGTGTACTAGTGGAGTATAAGGAGTAAACAGGCCAGGGGTATTCCGCCCTTGTGGAACTTGAGAATTTCACATGACAAACTTATAAAAATTGATAAGAATGAAATATACGCAAATCCATATTAGTCTCACTACCAGGTGAAAGTCTATGTGACTACTGACGAGGGAAAGATTTGCTGTTGAAGGCAATCAGTTTCGTGTGTGACTTGCTTAATTTGGCAATTAGGTTATTTTTTTCCTTTAAAAGCATAGAAAAAAGAAACATATTAACTTTTTAGTTAGGCAGATGGTATTTCCACTTACAAAATTGATTTATTCGCATAATATACAATACTCTTGAAACTATATTAGTATATTACAAGTTAGTAAAGCATATATTTTTTTGGATAAATCAATTTTATAAGTGAAAATATCATCTCCATTTGAGTTAGGGTGTCTATTTACTAACACCCTTAAAATATTTGACGGGTTTTCTTGTATCAAATGGGGAGGTGTCACGTGGTATTCTTGATTTAAATATTTGGTATGTGTATATTTTAATTATAAATTAAAAGTTAACCTACAAAAAAATTGATGATTAACCTAGTAACTTAATTACAAAAACCTTTTAAATTTCACAACAATAAAACACTTTCTAAAATGTCGATTGTTTTTCCTATTAACAAGTAGAAAAGATAGTAGAAGATGGTGACTTTCTAAAATCTTTGGGTTTTTTAAAAACCCGTAACATTATTCGGGTATATATAGAAAAACCCACAACTCATCGACTTGTTGAAAGTTGAGCCACAATGTTTCAAAACCTGGGTCGACCCGGGACCTGGCCACAAGAGCGGGTCAACTTACTGTGGTTTTTTGGCATTTTATGGCCCGGAGTGACCCAGCCGGTTTACCGGTCGGACCGGTTGAATTCAACCACGTTTGACCCGGTTTTATATTAATAATTTTTTTTTTGAATTTTAACCTTAAACGGCATCCCTAACTCGAAGCCTTCTCTATCGTTTACTCATTTCGTCAGCCTCCATCGCATCTTCAGCTTGGAGGGAGTCTTCTTTAGTTGACCCGGTATTGTATGTTGAACTTAAGTATTGTATTTGGATTGATAATGTTGTATGTTTATGTATTTTTTTTATTTTTTGCAGCTTATATATATGTATACACACATATATGCATATATAAAAATAAAAAATAAAAACTAGAAACCGGGTTGACCCGTCAGTCCAACCATTTGACCCGTGACCCGGTGAGGGGACCGGGTCAACTAAAAAACCGGTTTTTAAAACATTGGTTGAGCCTTTTTCTATAAAAAACCAAACGCAATCTAAGACGCACTTTAAAACCCATACATACCTTCAAACCATACCAAACGCCATGCATGCTTTCTACTTAAATCCAGTAAGTGTTAATTTCTAAAGGCCATTGGTCTCTAAAAAGTGATTTTTTTCTCTTTTGAAGATATTTATAGGCAAGATCTCATCAAAGGGTGTTATTACAAGTCAAAGATTGAAGTTTTAGTATTTAGGAAAAGATGTATGTTTTTCCTGTCTATGAGCTCACATGAAGGTTTCAGACTTTGAATTACTACTAATGAGTATGCTAATATGGCTGGCTACATTGTCGAGCCGGCTTTGAACATGTGCCAGATGCTCTACCACACAGGCCTCCATCATTAGAGCCTCTGTTTTTTAGGACGACTAAAATTAACTTGCCTAATTTGGTTCTGTTTTCAACATAAGATATATATGAGAATGTGCTATGAAAATGTTGGATACTTTGTTTTAGGAATAGTCAAAGAGAGAGGTTTTACAAAATTCTTACTATTTTCATAAGAAGGTTTATAAAAAATTCTTATTACTTATAAATTTATTATACTAGCTGATTTGATAATATTATCTTAAGGAGTGTTTGGGTTAGTTCATTTAGATGGCTTATTTTCGGAGCTTATTAGAAAATGAACTTTTGTTTTAACTTATAAGTTTAAGCTTATTAAGACATTAATAAGCCAATTCAACAAGTTTTCAAAAAAAAGAAAGTTACTAAGAAATTCCGAGCTTATTAACTTAAATTTAGTTAATTACTCTCTTCATTCTCCTTTTTTCCCTCTACAATCTAACATGTAAGCATTTTTTTGTCATGTCCACCCTATTTGTAAATAACTTTTAAATTGATAAGTCATATCTAATCTAACCACCATACCACCTAATAAGTGAATAAGTTTATAAGCTAATAAGCTTAAGCCTAAAATAATAAGCTAACCCCAACACCCCCTTAATATTTCTGAATACTCGAATAGCATGACAACTCTTAGTTATTTTAGTGTAATGTAAGGATTTTGACTAAATTTGGCAACGAGTCAAGAGTGGTGTGGAATACACGCTTATTCAAGTCTTAGCAATCATAGACTCAAAACAAGGGGGTCAAGAGGTGGTGTGGAGTGCATACTCAGCTAAATCCTGAACTGATCAAGTGCTGAGTAATTTCGTTTGCCTGAACGTGTGTTTGACTGTTTGTGCTTTAGTTGATTGCTTAGCAAAGTGTTCTACTATGTTTGACCCGCCTGCTAATTGTTTATAACTGTTGTACAACTGATTTTGACGATCATTAGCGCCAAAATAACTGTTTTACAGAATAACAACAAACATGCATAGATACGAATTTGTCCAGAAAGAAACCTTTCAATTATCCTTGAGTTGATTTCTTGCAAGCCATGTAAGGAAGAAATACAACTTATAGACGGCGCCCTTAAACAGTTAAACATGATTGAAGGATTATCCAGGCTATTTGATTCTCTTATATTGCCTATGAACAGCAAAATTCGTAACAACTACATTATGTCATGATATTAATGTCAAACCACAATTCATTTGAAACATTAAGATAATACTTATACTAGTTGTTTTTGAATAATATTGCCAAACCTTCTCATGATATTAATGCATAAATTATTGAAACCTCCACAAATTACAAGGCTGTCCAATTTTGATAGCAGAGGAGGTTTCACTACTTTATTACACAATTCTGCAAATCAACTACTGAAGTCACTTGTTTATAATTATGTAAGGTCACATCCTTGAAATACCTACATTCTTGAATTTGAATCTGTAACTAGGCATGAAATCTATGTGAGATTGAAATTGAAGATTCACTTGGCATCTTTAATTCATCTCTTTTATTTTTCTATTCTAACACACAACATTGCTTGGATAGAGCATATGCATATGACATCAGAGCCAGGCTTATGCTTAGCTTGCTTGAATATATCATATGAACATCAGAGCCTAGCTCATGCCTTCCGATCGTCACCACATTCTTTGTTCTATACTTTATGGGTTTCATTTACTTTATCTGATTAGCAAACTTATACACACCCTAAATTCTACACCTGTGTCTCAGGTGATAATTGAACCCCTCAACCTCAGAGACGTAGAAACATCATAAATACGCACCTTGGTATTATTTTCCCAAAAGCCTTTCGGTTTGTGGGTTTATTTATCTAAATGTATTGTTTTCGTCTATTGGCTTGTATGAAGGGATTCAAACCAGCAACTTCTAATTCATCATAAATAAGCATCTGTCATTCATACATGAATTATATTACATTCTTTTTAATTACAATTGTGTGCAGATATCTGATAGAAACTTAAATATCATACCATGTATCTTTTAGTACTGGTAATATATACATCCATACAACAGTTATTGATCATGTTTTTTACTATTAGCCCAAAGATATCTTACTGATAATTAAACTAGGTTAACATAAAGTAGATGATTATGTCTTATAAACTAGTAAAGATAAATGGCAAAAATGATGATGGGATAGATATGGCTGTAATACCTTATATACTACATATTAGTTATTAACTGTATAATCTGGAATTTAAAAATACAAGTTTCAGACATATAATTCTAATAGAAACCACCAGTGACATGAATTAACCCCCTTGGTTTACATTCTCTCTCTTGGAGTCGGACTCTCTGTCAGCCTGTGCTCTCTCTGTATCGTTCTAGGTCATCCCCTCTTGAGGACCTGAGTATTTATTTTATTCATTAGTATTAGTAATTAAATATTTAAATGTTAATAATTAGTTACAGTGTGACTCACATTCTTTGATTTGTGAATTTGGAGGATGTTAATTATGTTGAGGTTTCTTAAGTTTTCGGAAAAAATAAAAATGTTAGAATGTTAATTTAAGTTAGTTAGAGTTTATAATATGAGCTAACAACAGCTCATTTAATTGGATTACTTGAAAGGTTGAAATGTTAATTAAGGATGGCTAGCTGGGTTTATTCATTTTTCGATGAGCATAAGCTAATATGTTAGAAAACACCATGGGTTTTCGATTTTTCCAACTCTGAGAACAACACACATAGACATAGTTACTATCAAAATGAACCAGATCATACTGTCAATTGTCGTGAAGTACCGCTTTTTGGGTATTTCTAGAGGTGACAGTTTCAACTTATTTACTTATGAATTGGTCGATTTGGCTGTTGCATCGTCTCTCAAACGGGTTAAATCTGAAAATATAACTAACTACAGCGAAACGGGTTGAACCATTTAAAAGATCTCCTATAGTCTATAATTCATTAATCTCCTAAACCAAACTCCCTAGAACCGAACCCATCAGCTTGCCTTCTATTCAATTTCCATGGTTGACACTAGTACTTTCAATATGACATTCCATACAAACTACACTTCTTTTCTTTTTATATATAAAATACGATTTAAAGAATTGCTAAACACCTCCAATTAAGTCAAAAAGTCTACTTTTTTTTATCAAAATCGAACCCTATTGCCATAAAATCAAAGAGGTTTTGTGTGATTCAGTTCTACTTCATGATTTTATCAAGCTACAGCCTAAAAGAACTCAGTGACTTCAAGAACTAAGATACCTATCAAAGAAGAAGTAGCAAGAACCATCTAATACAGAATTTAAATCCTTAATTGATTACTATTCCAGAACTAACTTGGACTCTGAATTGGTTTGCATAAAGTCAGAAATTAGATTAGATAGTTTTGCATATTTGAATCAGGACTAATAACATGAACTTGGCTCTGAACTTTATTTGAATTCTAGAATCACCATTTCCTTTTTTATTAAATATCGATCTAAAAACACCAAATTATCTTATAACTATTCTGCTACAATTAGGAAGACGAATTCACAGATTGAAAACATATTGAAAGATCTGGAAATGAATCAAATGAACCCTAACCTCTTCAGCAAATCACGTTTGTTGACTTAGAAATCAGAACAACGACCATTACGTTCCCAATCGCCGTAGCGAGTAGGCTCTGGACCTCGAGGACCACCGATCTCTCCAGTATCTTTGTTAATATCAAGTTCGTCTCCGTCATCTTCTTCGTTTTCCTCTTCGTGATCTTCAGCTTTTTTGATCTTGTCTTCGTTAACGGCTCCTTCCTGATTGATCGGCGAGTCTTGTTGCTTTTCTGGTAAACTGGATATGAATCGATTTCCGGAGTTCAGAAATTCCGATCGAAGGGTGTTGATGATCGTAACCGGACGCGAAAGGTCGGCCGGCGGCGCTGAGAATAGGCGGCGCAGGTTAGCCATGGCCTTTTTTTCTTTTTTGTCGTCAACAACAAAAACAATGAATACGAGAGCTCCTCATCACCATCTTGATTCGTCCTACGTGGCTTAAGTAAGGAGCTGTGCCATATACGTGGCCCAAAACATTACACGTGTGCTTAGGACGACACAATTTTTACTACTTTCTTTGGTATATTTTTTTAGAATATATATTCATTCTACTATTTTTTTCACAATTCACCCTCTCACCTGTTACAAGATGATGTATGGAATTCATTAATTTTTTTTTCTTATTTTTCTCATTAATTTTGATACTTATGTTAATCTTATAAGTAAAAGAATAAGTAGAAAAAAATAGTAAAACGATATATCACTACTTTTTTTAACATCAAAATCAAAACACACATCAATTTTGAGATCATTAATTCAAAAAAACATCAAAAGATGATCAAATTTACATTAACTAAAAAGTAGATAAAATAGAGATACTCACCTTTTAAGATCATTAAGTTCTCATATGCAAATTCTTTCACATAAATCATTTCGATGAATTTGTTTTTTTATTTCTTGGCCAATTTTGATTGAAATTTTATAGGAAGAGTTGTGTGGTAGTTGGCATTCGAATTGCATATCCTCGTCTCCAACAATGATCAATGTTGCAGTGTCACAATGCACTTGGCTGTCAACCACAACACACGCCATTGTTTCATGTTGTGTAAAATGATGCACAAATCATCTTATTTAACCCGGGCTCCAAATTCTCGCTAGCATATTCACAATTGCCCAACAAAAAAATATCTACAATTGCCCGACAAGTTTGGAGGACACCCTTGGCATTTGATATTACACATCTTCGGTCTTCAACAATTATATTGTGTAGAATGATACAATGGTATATAACTCTTCTTATTTTGGGGTTTTACCTTACTTTGTTGTATTGTATACACAAGCCTGACTTAATAGATAAGAATTCTAGAAAATAGTTATAACTTACCTTCTTTGGGAAGCAAGGCAACCGAGTGTAAGTAAGTGAGTGTAACACCCAAGGTTCGAAATTCCTTAATTAATAAAAATAAATAGAAAATGTCATATGTGTATTACAAATTGTCTTTATGGGATTAAATGTGTTTATAAAACCGTCAAAATAGAAGTTAACTAAGTTCAGGGACCATTTGTGCAATTATCCTATACATAGAGATATATATATATGGCTTGTTCTTGCACTTAGACATTTACATACACATACATCCTTTACATTCACAGCTAAATCCTTTCTTTCCTTGCGATTTTTGAACCTAAAACACAGCAAGATTATCATCTTATTAGCACTATAGCAGCCTTATTCAAATAAGGTATGAGTTGTTTGATTTGTTTTATGGTTTTCAACTTCAAATGGGTCAAATAGTGAATCCAAGTTTAAAACATGTTAATTTTATGTTAGCTATTGTTATTAGCTGTTAAGGGTGTAGGAAAACACCCCTTTTATGTCAAAAGTCGATTAAAATTGAAGTATGTGGAGTTTTGGCCGGAAAAACAAGTTATGTCGGTCAGTTCTGTGCAGACCAGGGGGAAAGCACGGGCGTGCCCAAGGAGGGTACGGGCGTGCCTTTCGCCCAGTGGCAAACCCTGGTTCATAAGGTACCCCCGTGCTTAGGGGCATAAGCACGGGCGTACCATAGAAAGGCACGGGCGTGTTTGCAGGATCAGGTACACCCATGTCTGAGAGTGTTACAGCCATACCTCTAACTGAAGGCACGGGCGTGCCTATGGTAGAGCACGGGCGTGCTCAGGCCCTGTTCAGTTCTCTATTATTCAGCAGTAGCATGTGTTGATATATATTATTGATATTATACTTGTAGAAACTAGTTGTGGGCATATTCTCTTAATCATAATCATCTATGGATCATTACATAACATTACTAACTATAAGGTGAGTCTTCTAGACTACTCTTCATATCTACAGTATGTGTGTTATCATATCAAATTATTATACATGTATTGTGCATATATGTGTTGTTCAGCATACTGTTATGTGCAGTAAGGCTCAGATGTGATACAGTACTGTGACCTATGTTGCTGCCATGGGTCTAGAACCAGAGGCTAGCATTGATTACCTGACATACGTGTAATGTCTTTATATGATCTTATACGTGTGTTTATATGATGTTTAGTTTAGCATACTCACTAAGCTCTTGTAGCTTATCAGATACTGTTTTTATAAATCTTTTGCAGGACACAACAAAGACAAGGGCAAAACTCCTGTTTGACCACCTTTTGGACAACTCTTTTGAAACAATTAACGCTCTTTTGTGTAATATGCTTCCGCTTATGTTTTTCAAACTATATGTGAACCTTCTAAAAGTATTTTATTTAAATTTTAGTTTTATAAATTGGAGCGTTACAATGAGCCGAGCCAAGAGTTCATCTTTGAGTTCCAGTTGTGAGTTCCAGTCTATAAGTTGGCCTCATGTCGTATTTAACTAGACCTCATCCCTCGCTTTGACAGTTCACCATATGTGTACCGCACAGACCCCATATCATACGTACAATAATTTATTCCTTCTCCCATATCACTAAATGTGTATATGGTTATTCACGTGGAAAATTTTCTTCAAGCTCCAAAGTCTCGTCGACATATTCACAATTGACTTTCTTAACATCTTTTCTTGCACCTTCTTGTGTCCTCTTGAACTTTCTTCTTTTTCCTTTCGTTGGAAATAAGAAACTTTTAACAAATGTAGTCATGTCTTGACATATACCGCATGTGTGATAATATTTATTCATGTAAGCAACCTAGTTCACATGAATGGATACTCAGGAGGGTTACCTGTAAGTAATCTGTAACACCGCCTCAGCTAATATCAAAATCTGTGGAAATTTAAGTTTTTAAACTGCGTAGATCCATTTGTAATAAAAGTGTTTACCTGTTTGATTATCTAACTAGTAATTTTGAAACAACGTAGTGGAATATTTTAAACCAAACAAATAAACCCTATTAATTATTACAGATTAAAACCACAATGATTTGGCGTTTATATTTACATATAAAAAATGATGCCAAATCATATACTATCAGTGTTACTACATCATCAACCGA
>JAUEJL010124662.1:0-11639 GCA_032274825.1 Drosophyllum lusitanicum | reverse complement strand
GTACCAGCACAACGGGTACCCGCTGTTTGCGGTTCGGTTTCGGTTTCTAAAACTAGGGACCCGCCCCGCAGTCGCGGTTTGCAAAAAATCAACTACCCGTCCCGCCCCACCCCGTGAACACCCCTACCCACAGTGTAATTGAATTCTTGATAAAACCGGCACCTTAATTCCCGACTTTTTTTTGAATTTTGATGAGTAGTTTTGTAATTTAAAATAAATCCCACTTACTTTTGTTAATTTTTTTGTTAACTACATTACTTTTGAAAAAAATTCGAGTATGAGCCCCGTATGCTTGTGGAGACACTACAACAAAATTAGAAAAAAAAACACAAAAACTCTTCTACGACAACACAATGTTGTCGCCAATGCCCACAAAACAACAAAATAACCATAGTTGAGCTACTCGAGCTCTAAATCAAATGACATTCCTTTTTAGTTTTAAACAACTTCCTTGATTTATACTCAAATTGATTTGAAGATTATATTTAGAGGTAGTTATATTTTTTATTCATGTGATTTAGCGTTTTTACGGTTTTGGTCCCTAACTTTTTATCTATATTAAATTGGTCCCTAAATAGCTAAATTTTTTAAGAATTGGTCCCTGGCCAAACAAAAAAAAAGACCAAATTGCTCATGCCCTATTAAATTATTAATTTTCTTTGATGTTAATTACTTTTTAAGTATTATTTAATACTAAATATTAAAAAATAGATAAAATTAGGATTATAATTATTTTTCATACCCACTCTCTCCTAATTGATAACTGAGATCTCTCTATCCTCTCATATCTCTTTCTTTGTCTCTCGCTCTTTCGCTCCTACCTCCCACACTCCAACTGCGAACCTCTGGTGACAACCCAACGTCACACTCATTGCCACCTTCATTACACAAAAACCACCACCACTTTCACCACCCAAAAACCACCACCGCCCACTCCTCAGTCTCACCTCTCATCCTCACCATCGCCGTGGCCTTCAGGGATTAAAGCCATTACCGTCTCCCCGTTCCACTGTCTTACATCGCCCTCTCACCAACATCTACACCTAAAATCTCACCCTCTCTCTAGGGTTTTAAGATATGTGTAAGTACATGTTTTGTGATTTTGTGGGTGTGGGTTCTCAAATCTACGGGATGTGTTGCGATTTGTGTAGGTGTGTGTGTTTTGCGATTTACGTGTGTTAGATATTAAATCGCCGATGTTGATGATGGTGGTGGTAGGTGGTTTTTAGTTGGATTTCAAGTGGTTTTAAAAACAAGATGAAATTGTTGTTATCCATTTGTTGGCCTTTTGATTTGGAAGTAAACAAATCTAAGTCGAAATTTAGGTTTTGAAGCATACTGATTTGGGGTTCTTGTATTTAGATTTTCATAGATTGGGGTTCTTGTATTTAGATTTCCATAGATTTAAGTGAAATTTAGGTTTGAATTTTTTATTATTAATTTTTGGATTTTCATGTTCCTAATGAATCGAATGTGGTGGTGGAGATAGTGGTGGTGGTTGAAGATAAAGATGAAGGAGGTTATGGTGGTGTTGTACCTCGGTAGAAAAGGAGTGGCTGGAGTTAGTGGAGGTGATGGTGGGTGGCGGTGGTGTGGTGTTCTAGCAGAGGGAGAGAGAGGGTGGGTAAGTAAAGGGGAGTGAGTGAGAGATATTTTTTATTCTTTCTTTATTAAAAAAACTAGACTTGTTAATATGTAAAAATTAGTTAAAAAATTACAAAAATGGATAAATTAACAGGATGCAATTTGATTTCTTAGTTTTATCAGGGACCAAAATCATTAGAAGTTTGGCAATTTTGAGACCAAATTTGTAAAAACAAAATATTAGGAACCAAAATCGTAAAACCTACCAAACCAAATGGGCCAAAAATATAATTAACTCTTATTTTATATTACATCTTCTTACTCATTAGACCAAATTCTTAGTTGCTTTTTAAGATGAATATTTATTTTTTTAAACGCTTGTGAACAAGTAGACATTTTTAAAGAAGTGCGTTCTTTTGTAATAAGTGATTAATGCTTTCAAAATCTTATTTCATCTTATTTCTAGAAGTGATTAAATATCGTTTATTATCTTTCAGACATTTTAACCTAGGTTAAATCTTCTCCTATTGACGTTGAGTAAAACATAAGACGTTCTACTTCTTTTAAAAACAAACACCACCCACCTCTGTTATCACTTCTCACTGGAACCATCTTTCTCGAACACCATTGTTGTCAGATAAATATGAGAGCAAGCGGAGACCATGAAGCATGGCCTCGGCATGCTGACTTGGCTGTTGGGTGCCAAAGCCAACACCACCCCCACCCTCACGGTACTGACTTGAAGCATGTTTGCTCGGTGTACAAATGTCGAAGGAAAGAGGAGAGAGAGATGAGAGAGAAAAGAGGACAAACGAGAGAGGAAAGAGTAGAGAGGCGAAAGAGTATTTTTTTTAAATAAACAACATTTGAAGTATGAGAAGTATGGGTATTTTTTGAATTTAAGCATGCTTCAAGGAAGGAAAGGGAAGGAAAGAGTAGATCTAGCTCCGTTCTCGAGTTTTTGAAAGAGGGAAGTGAAAGGAAGGAAAGTAAAGGGAAAGAAAGGAAAAGAATGAGAATGATTAACTTGTGTTCTTGAGTTTGAAGGAAATGAAAGGAAAATGAGGGAAGTCATTTCCTTGCTTATCATCCCACTTTTAGGAGAAAATATTTTGAGCCAAATAACCCCTCATTCCCCCTCCCTTTCCTTCCCCTCCCCTTCTTAAAAAAAACTCAAGAACACATCAACTTACCTATTTTCTTTCCTTCCCCTCCCTTTCCTTCAAAAAACCAACTCAAGAACGGAGTGAAAGTGAGTTATACTGATGTGGCTTGAAGTATTACATGCTTAAGCATGAATACACCTGCTGCTCTGTGGGTAAATGGTTATAGATATTTAATAATTGTTATTAAAACTAATGATCAAATAACCAAACATGTGAAAATACAATCTATAATATCAAATTAATAATTTATAGAGTTAATAGATAAAATCTGTTATTTAAAAAAATTAAAATTACAATGATTAAATATGTAATTTGTCTTAATTTTTCGTAGCAGTTGGGTGGACATTGCTTCCTACTCTAGTCATCTTCCACCGTCGAGATTCAACTGCAAAACTATTAATAATTCTACTATATAACAGAAAAAGCAAACCACTTAAAATATGTGATGCTTAGATTTCATTCATATTGTAAATATAATAAAATAATAAAATATATAATATAATATAATAAACTTTGCCGTCCTTTTTAATGAAATCTAAAATCAATTAAAACTCCCATCTTCCTGGAAACTACCACTTGGAAGTTAACTCTTCTCCCATTTGTTAAGTTTGTTGCACGTGACATAATTCATTTTCACTTTTGAAAAATACCATATTTTGTTTATGTTTCTGGTCGGAAAACCAATTTTTCTGAGATGTGTTTATTGTTATACGAAATATTTTATCATTTTACTTATTAAATCAATACAAAAGTTAATTTAATAGAGGGAACGAGAAAAGAGAGGGGGTTGTATGAGGTGGTTGATGAGGCTCATAGCGTGGTCATACTCGCTTGACACACCATCACGGCATAGTGTTCTCCATACGAAATCTTGGCGTGGTGGTGTTGAAATTGAATTTTTTTTTCTCTTTACATTCATTAAACGCACAACTTTAGTTTTTTGCAGTTAAAATTTTCTTATAAATAGCTCAACCACCATTTTCCTTCTATAATTTTCTCGTTTAATTTAATTTCTTCAAAATGAATATTGACTCATCGTTATTGTCATTATCTTCTTCTACAAACTCGTTGGAATTAAACTTACGCAAGAGACTGTTCAAATTCATCAAACGATACTGGTAGAAGAATAAAGTTCATCTCGTGCACCAACAGCTTGAAGATATATATGGGGGGATCATCAACATACAAATAAATATATGCTTGATGACTACTTTAGAGACAACAAACGTTATCTGATAGAATACTTTTGATGAAGATTTTGGGATGTGAATGGATTGAGCTAGCTTTTTGACTAATCATTGGTGCAATCTCAAGCTTTTAAGGTGATGTTTTTGCTGAACACTTTACAATTTACATATTTTAAACAAACTAGTTTTAGTGATTTGCAAAAATGTACATATGTCATATGTCAATTAACATACGAAACAGTATTTGACACTTTTAAAGACGACTTATAAATACCTACAAGAATATCTAAGTAGAGTGTTGTGAATGATATTTTGAGAGGTGAGGTGATATACATAGTACAAGAAAAATACTTGTCACTGGTCTTTTATTTTATAGACAACCTAATTTTTAACAAACAATATAAGTCATCATGAAAAAAGTTGTCAACGAACTTTGGTAACGAGTTGGTGTCTTAGAGACAAAAATGTTGTCATAGAGTAATAATAGTATAGATATAAAAATAGTGATCATTGAGTCAGGGCCGGTCCAACCATTTTCTGGGCCCTGGGCGTAAACTTAAAAAAGGGCCCCTAAACTAAACTTTTTTTTTCAAATAAGTAGAATTTATATAGAGCATATATATCCATAAATAAAGATTATAAAAATAGAAAAACTTACTATTAGATGACGTCAACGTGGTTGTGTTTGTGTTTATGAAAATAGAAAAACTTAGGCTAAGACACAATAACACAAATTACAGAATCACATATAAAATATTGAAGTCAAATACTCAAATTCACACACTTTCACAGTCTCACAAGGTCACAAAAAATGAATCACACATTCAAATCAAATATGAGTAGATGACAGATTCACTCACTTGCTAAGTTAATTACTTAAATCTTAATTCATTATCAGAGAACTAGACAATTAAAAAAAACAAACAAAATGTGAAAAGTAAAGGATTAAAAAAGTTAGGAAATATGAATTTATACACCTGAGTAAAGGATGTGCCCCAATTGCCGATTCCGAATTTCCGATTCAGAGACAAGTTCAGACTTCACTAATCACTCTTCAGATTCTGATTTTCGTTATTATCAACTATGAACTATCAAGATTCAAGCCACAGTCCACAATCCACAGAAACTGTATTTCAAAAACAAATTAACAAATTTTTCGTTATACAGAGAATTAGAGTCTGATTTTGATTCACAATGTGTATATAAAGATTAAAAAACTAAAAAACTAATGAAGAACAGAAGAACATAGAGTCATAATTCAGATTTTCAGAAAGATAAACTCAGAGAGTGAGATTATTAAGAAATTTAGTACTTACAACTTAAAGATTGAGCCTTGAGGAGTCGCTTAGGGATTTAGGGTTCGATGAACACAGGGTTTTCAGTTTGATTCACAAATCACAATCGTCGAGCCTTGAGGAGTTGTGACATTAGCCAATCATCAATTACTCAATCGGTTAGAGTTGAACTTAGGGTTTTTAGTTTTGATTCACAAATCACAATCGTCCAAATTGATAATCGACAATCGTAACTCGCCGTCTCGCAGATGTGATCCTTTGACTCACAGTCGTCCAAATCATAACTCGACATTCAACACAGGTTAGGCATTGATGGACGATGGTCTATTGAGGAACTCAGGAACATTGAACTATCGAACAAAGTAACACTCTGACTCGCTGAGACACATAACCCAACATTGATGAAGGATTTTCCGTCGACTCCATTTCTCCATGCGTATGAGACCGAGGAGCGTGAGCGTCGATTCCATTTCTCCATGCGCCGATTCATTTGCGTAGGCATGAGCGTCGTTTCTTGGTGTAAGCGTGTAAGTTTCTTGGGAGCGTTGGGCTGCCCCTTTACTTCTATAGAACTGGGCTTAAATTTTGTTTTACTGGGCTTAGAACATAAATATATATATACAGGCTAAACATAGCTAGTGGGCCCCTAAAATTCGTGGGCCATGGGCGGTTGCCCTTGTGGCCCAGGCCCAGGGCCGGCCCTGCATTGAGTTGGAGATAAGAGAGAAAAATAATAATTTTCGCTAAATGATGAACATGTGTTGGTAAGTTAGTGAGTTTAAATGGTTACTCAAGTGTACGGTTAGCAATGAAAAATCTGGTTATTACGTAGTCTTCAAGTATTGAAAAGCTATCCCTTCGGGGACATCCATTAAGTGAAAAATAGTAGGAGTGACCACAAAATAGTTGCCGTTAAATGAAAAATAGTAGTCACTAGTACAGAATAGTGGCGTGCCATAGAGTGGTTATATACCAAAAAAGTGGTCACTACTAGTCTTCATGAGGTAAATCGCACTCGCGTCTTGCGATTGAAAAAAATATAGATGAATAAACTATAGAGAGAAACATTTAAATTTAAATGATTAAAAATAAAGTGGAATAGATTTAATATTTGAGATTAAAGGTGTAGTGATAGAAATTTGATTAGAAAGAATTCTTATATATGTGTTGACGCTATATGTTTTAAATTTAAATCGATACAGATTTTATATATATTTCGTATTACGTTTAATATAACATTTACTATTATTAACCTTTATAATGGAAAAAGATCATAGAGGAAGAAAAAAATTAAAACTCTAATAGAATTTTATGTAAAACCTTTTCATGTGAATACATAAAACTTAGACTTTAAAATTATAATATTAAAAACTATTTATTAACCAGAAAAAAGAAAAACAAAACTCTAATATTTTCTTTTTTTAAAGCATTCAAAATTTCCATCAAAAACATAAAATTAATATTTTGCTTACTTAATTACTAATTATAAGCCATGACAATTTCTCAGAAACCAAAAGGTAATTGATAATTTGATATTAAAAAACGAAACAAAAATGTAATAAAAAGTGTTATATGGTGAAATTTTAATTTAAAAAGTTCTTATAATATTATTATTCACATCATTAATTTGGTTCTAGTTCAAATATATTATGTTTAATATCTTCGCATTACGTCTAATATAATATTTAACATTTTTAAGCTTAGCAACAAAAAGAATTTACGATAAACTTTTATAAAAAATTCTATTTTTTCATAAGAAAAATTAAACTTAAAAATAAAAACATGCATAAAATTGTTTTTAAACAAAAAGAAATATAAATGTTATTTTTATAAAAAGAAAGATTTATCAAAACTACTTCGTTTATTTAATACTAATTATAATTGCACAACTAAAAAAAGAATGCATCAATCACCATGACCTCTCCTCTATGGTCTAGATACTAAAGTTCACAGCTAAAAAAAAATGGATAAATGCGAATCAAACACGGGCCAATACTCCTAAGGCATGATACATAAACATTCCATCTAAAACTCATTTGTGCACCACCGCCTCCCTACCAAGACAAATCTGCAGCGACGGGGGTTATTCTTTTGTCATGTCTGTGCCCTCTGTGTGGCGAAGTTGACGAGACGGAGGATCATATATTCGTCCAATGCTCCTTTACGAAAAAAATCCTCGAGGAAATATGCAACTGGTGGAACGTTAATTCTGGAGAGCTTCAAACAATCGAAAGCCTGCTGCGTTGCGTTAGGGACTCTCATCGGATCTAAAAGCCAAGTCCTTACAGTCATTTTTGGGGGTTATTTATTCCTATATGTGGTGGATTTAGAGGTTTCGAAATGACAAAGACTTCCAAACAAATACGCGTAAGGACTGCTCTCTCTTCTGCCAAATACAAGCTTACTCATACTTCTGGATTAAGCACAGGTCTGGTGAATGGAAGCAAAGTTATAGTTAGAGTGATTGGTGTTTATCTCCCTGGTTTTGGTTCGTGAATTAATTTTGAGGTTGTGTTATCTTTTCTTTTATTTCTTATTTGTAAACTATGGTTCTTCTTAACTGTTTGTTGTTCATGGTTGCTAGCACATTGCTAATGTTGGTTTTAATATATTTCGGATACGTTAGGGGTTGTGATGGCCGAACCGAAACTCCTACCTAATGGATTCATTGCTGTTAAAAATAAAACAAAGATTTTTTTAAGATTTTTTAATGTTTTAACCTCTTGGGATCCGAAGAAACCAAAAATTACGAGGCACATGTTTGGTAACTGTGCCACCACTTCTTCATGCCATTGCCCACTACCACACTCAACCAACAAACAGTCAAAACCTTCATTGCTTTTGGATAAAATCAAAACAACACATCACATCATCCGCCTCAAATATTCACTCTCTTTCCTCTACGTGTTAATCTCTCATTCGTCACTCCCTCGGATTCCAAACCACTCCCACTCTCTTCTTTTCCTCCTCTGCAAAATTTCAAAATTTCTGATTATTTTCTCACTTGAATCCTCCAAGAAAAAGTGATCGGTTTTGGGTTTCCAAATTCTTGCTTTTCTCGGTTACGTACATTCATCCCCCATTTTCAACTTTGACTGTGTAGGAGTAATGCTGGTGGAAGAAGCATCAATGGAGGATAATTATGTAAATAATGGCGACGGCGACGGCGGTTGCGGAGTGGAGTATTGTAGCGAAGAAGAACTGGCCGTACTGCCTCGCCATACTAAGGTGGTTATCACCGGAAACAACCGTACAAAGTCTGTGCTGCTTGGGCTACAAGGTGTTGTGAAAAAGGCTGTTGGTCTTGGAGGCTGGCATTGGCTTGTAAAATTCTCTTACATACTTCGTTAAATTATCAAACTTTTGAGTTACTTTTTAAGTTTCAGAATTTCAATGATATGATATTATAGTAATGCGGGAAGTGTTCGAGATGATATGCTCTGCTTATCAAACTAGGTTCAAAGAAGGGATAAATATGTTGTTTAAATGCGAATTGAATGGATATATAACCCGACCCGGCATTGGAGATTTTGACCCAAAGTGAATTTCAAAGGGATAAGTAGAGGGGGTAGGCTTTGGATGTTAGTCTTGAAACCTAAGGACCTTTTCTAACTTGGGATTTCATCTTGTTAGGCCCGGACCGGACCGATTTATGGTTATAGATATTCGTTGCTAGGGTACCATGATCATAACACTTTGATGATAGCAGTTGAATAAAAGAGATATCTGGTTCCTGCACTTAGATTAAGCTGATCACTTTGAAGGTGCCCAACAACGTTAAATCTTGGTGTTCTCGTGATAATTTCTATCTTTCGTATTTTGCGGTTTCTAGTAACATATTCATGTTTTACAACCTTCTGTATTTAGCTTTGTTACAATTGTTATGTTAACCTGGACACTAAATAATCAGGACCAAAACTCACAATGTGACATTCTGATGTAACAAATACACCATAATCAATATGTTTGAGTCATAATTTAACAAAGTATAGGTACTTACAAACGGAATAGAGGTGAAGTTACAAAGGAATGCGTTAAGTGTGATCGAAGCACCTACAAGTAACGAGGAACACGAGGATCTTGAGTTTGAAAATCAGCAATGCAACATCTCTGATCTGAATAATGCCCACAAGTCTCGTAGATCAAGATATCGTGCACATAAATCATTGGAATCAGCTCATAACACCCCTCGCGGGCCTGTGGTATGCAAATCTTATCAGTTATTGTTTTTTCGGGTTCTAATGATCAACTACGCGTTTTGGTTAACATATGTCCTTTCCAGAAGGTTGATCTTGCGAAACTGGAGATGACAGCCTTACGAAAATATTGGTGCCACTTTAACCTTGTGAGTGTATAAATATAAAGAATGTCAGGATCATAGTCTTGGAGATATGGAGTGTTTGGATTGTGATTTGCATTAGATTATATTTTCAAGCAGCAGACTGTTGGTTTTGATTGTTTGGATGGAAGCAATCTGATTCTGTTCATCTGGTTATTCTTCATCTCAGTCTATTTATATACATACATGTTTTCATATAGAGTATTTGGGTCATTTTCAGATGGATGCAAGTCCCAATTTGTCCAAAGATCAACTTGTTGATGTTGTTCAAAGGCATTTCATGTCACAGGTACATTCACTTGTTTATATATTTTGTCATTCTTTTGCATAACATGTTATGATCAATAATTTTATTCTTGCACCAACATAAGGTGATACAAATTTGGGGAGTTGTAATATGTTAAAACGGGTTGAGTTGATCCGAAACACCCATTTCGTCGAAAAAGTTTGGGGGTTATAATTATAATTTTAGTAAATATATATATTTATTTAGTTATAATCTACTTAAATCCACCGTTTTATAAGTAAATGAGTTGAAACTGCTATCTTTGCAATCATTTCCTGTAGCCCGTGTTTTATCGTGTTTTCGTAGAGTTCTTATGACAAGGTTAACGTGCGTTTTTGTTGTAGAAACTAGACGAGTTACAGGTGATTGTGGGGTTCGCACAAGCTGCAAAGAAGTTAAAGACGACGTGTAAATGAGTGATGATGTTTGCAGTTGGTTGTCGACTTTACTACGAACGGTTTTGAGATGGATTCTTGTAAAGTTAATTCCTTCTCCCGTTCCTTTTGATTCGGGAATCCGTACGCGTTGGAGGACCACGATCGATTAGCTTAGATAGGCTCGCGGCTCGCGGCTATCATACGAGTCTTTAGTAGTAGATCTAGATGTAGATACCTTAGGAGCTTTTGCCGATGGGATTTCGAGAATCCTTTTATAATATTTCTAATTTCTAATGGATGAGAAAATTGTTTTATCGAATGTTAGGTTGTTTATTGGTACACCGTATGGTCTAATAGTTAGCAATTATTTAATGGGTATTTAATTTAATTTAAATATTTTTATATTATTTTTTTGCATAAAAAGCAGGTAATAAAATGAGGTTGCTCTTTTTCAGAATCTTAGTATGAATAAAAAACTATTAAACTAACCTGTATTAAATTTATTAAATCATCATAATATTTTATTTAATTAAATAAATTTAGTTCTTTAATTTTAATCATCAAATAAAATTCCAATTCTGATTTTTCTTGGTTAAAATTGAATCAAAATAATTAGAGAAATTATATATATGTCTCTCTTAAACCTTAAAATATCGTACTTGCACATCATAATGTACACATATTTACCTTTTATAACGAGTGCTACTATTTGGCCCCCCTCATCTCACATATCCATATGTCCACTCATTGGATTACAATTTTTAATACAGTTTTTTTCTCTTACAAATGTCACATCAAGGGGGTTATTTAGATATATAAGGGGGTATCAATAGAATCATCCTTTTATAACATTTCAATATATATATCATATTTATATCAAATTCTTAATTTTATCATTTTAAAATATTTTATAATCATTTTAAATTATTTTTAACATAACAAATAAAGACGTAACCTTATTATCCTCATAATTTTATCAATTTAAAATATTTTATAATCATTTTAAATTATTTTTAACATAACAAATAAAGACTTAACTTTATTATCTTGATTGTGGTTTTAATATCGTATGTTATCATTTTTTTAATTTCTTATTTTTTTCATATTTTATAATTATTTAATATTTTTTTATAATACATTTAATCTATTATATATATATAACATTTGACAGGAACTATGAACGTTGTTTTTTTGTCTTTTCCTATAAAGCTCTTAAACATCATTATATATATTAATATGGCCTTTTGCAATAGCAATGGTCCTGAGTTCGAAACTTGGATCATTCTTTTATTTTTTTATTTTGTTTCTAGCCTCATTTTTTGTTTCCGTCCCTTTATTTTCTTTTTCTTTTACAAAGTCTTTTTCACACTTTGTTTTTTATGGTTATCATTATTATAATCAGTAT
>JAUEJL010124651.1:0-11639 GCA_032274825.1 Drosophyllum lusitanicum | reverse complement strand
ATTGTTTTTTTTCTTTTGAACCGTTGGTGAATAGTAATATATATTGCTAATTAACGAACATTAATTAATTGACTAAAACAAATTATAAGCTTAGAGAGTAATTTTTTTCGTACCTGATTAAGTTCTTATATATACAAAGACGTCTCATTTTTATTTTTTTTGGCTATCATTCATGGTTAATTGTGCCTACCACCACCAGTATCACCGTAACCATCATCACCATCTCTACGTTACTCAATCGTCTCAACGCAAGCTCTTTTGGAGATATCCGATGATGGTAGAGGCGGTGATGATCGTTATGGAGATAGTGGAAGTGGTGTAATTAGTCACATGAGTGATAACCGCAAAAAAAATGAGAATTATACTGAGTACACCGTAAAAACACGGTCAAAGTACGGATATCTTCTGTTTAACCAGCTGGAAGTCGCAACCTAGGATCAAGCACGGTTTTCCTCTATATACACACCCCAATATATCGTATCCATATTTATGAGAGATCAAAACATCACGCACCCAATAATATTAAACTGACAATGTAAATGAAAGATGTTACAAAAATATAAAATAAAATATATTTAAGTTGAAGCTCGACGCCCCAAACCGATTGAAATCATTGAACGTAGTAGAATCGAAGAAAAAAAAAACCAAAAAGGGTTTCCGTACGTACGTCTATCGAAAGAATGTTCATCTGGTAATTATAAGACACATCAATCTCTCTCTCTCACACACACACACATATATATATATATATATATATACACACACATGGGGAGTAGACGTAAAGTTTAAAAGCATTTTGCAAGAATCGGTACGTTTGTAAGATCGAGAAATTTGTAGAAGATATCGTATAGTACGTATATGAGTTGTGTGATATGAGAAGCTTGTTTTTGTACCCTTAAAAAAAGGAAAACACACACATATATATACATTAATTCTTGGCAATATTGCAATTGGCAACATGTCGACATAATATTGTCATTCTTAGTACATGCATGCATAAATATATTTCTTCTTTTATTTATATGTTCTTTTTAGTTATTTTTTATTACTAAACATTAATATATAAGTAGACGTACGTAAAATATACTAGATCTAAATTCTTATAAAATTAAATCAATTAAATTAAGCTAGCTGTGTCAGAAATATAGATAAACAAATCATGTACAAGTTTAGTTTAATAAGTATTTGGTAGTTGTCAAATTTCTCTGAATTTGAGTCGGAAAATTAATATTGGGGTGAATTTTTCATCCAACTTAATTTGGACACATATGTAAGTGTATATGATTTATAACTTAATTTGGACACATATGTAAGTGTATATGGTTTAATTAGGATTGAAATTAAGGTGTGTTACCTATTTTGGTGTAATGTAAACGTTTTAGCTAAATTTGGTAATGAGTCAGGATGATGTGAAATGAATGTTTGTTTTAAGTCTAAGTAGTCCTAATCACAAAACAGAGGGAGCCGAGAGGGTTGCTCCCTCTTCCACGGTGTAGGGAAATTTCTCAAATGTGATACATATGAAGCTACTATCATGCTCAGTAAGTGTTGAATAGATCAGCTAAGTTTTAAGCTGATCAACACGATAGGCTGAGTAGTCACCTGAACAACTTATTGGGTTCATTTACTTTGCTGAGCACTTGCTTGGCTGATTGAGGCTCAACTATGCACTTTCTCTGTTGATTAATTGATAGCTAAGCACTGTATTCTGAACCGTCCATAAATGTTAATAACTAATGGTTAAGCATTATGTAACTAATTTTAGCGGTTATTGATGCCAAAACAACTATTTTCCAGAGTATATATATATAAGGAATAATAAACACAAAAATCATATACGAAATTGTTCACAAAAGGAATATTTCGATTATCCTCGAGTGGTTCCTAAAAACCTTTCATACGATAGAAATACAACTTAAGGTAGTGCCTTTATACATAACTGAAAGATTATCCGGACCTTCCATTATCTCTATGTAAATTGGTTGAGTTTGGGACTTGTCTCACATATGACCGAGGAAGAAGAACCTTGAACGAGTTTATGTTAATTAGTTTTTAGAGTAATGTAAGGATTTGGGACTTGTCTCACTACATTTGATTCATTTATTATCTTAATTCTCATCTTGTATTATCCTCTTCTGAAGGATTTTCTGATCTCTTTATGATATTCTTTTGAAAACTTTTTAATCGAAATCCACGTATCACCCCTCACTTGATTCATAAAGTACTACTATAACTATTTCAAGTGCAATTTCATACCGTACACCTGCCACAGACACTGATCAGATGTTGTAGCAGATATATTATACACAGTTGTTCTTAATTTAATCATTAAATACCCTGACTCACAAGCTTAGGTTACGTATTTTACTTATGCTCACTTATGTGACTCTGATCCAGTGGATGTCTCAACTTATGGTTTAAGTCCATGTAACACACTTGTGTACCAGAATCCCTTAAACCAAGTCTTTGATCCGTTTTCAAAATAAACTTTTAAGAAAAATATTTGTAAGTAAACGAACTTTATTACAATCAATGATCCAGTTTAGAAATAGTAGTGGAACCATGAACTGAAAATATTTACAAACACTTAATATTTAATTAAAAAATCGGGGAATAACTGACACTAAATAATCTTTAAATAATTTGGTTACAAAACACGAGTCCATCAACTAAATCTTCATTCAAAAATCTTCAAGTACTTGAAAAATATTAGGAGTATCTAATGAGCTATGAAGCCCAGTGAGCAACTCAAAATAAGTAATCGTAAAGAATGTTTCACGATCTGATTAAGCTTTATTCTTTTAATACATTTTGTAATTCGTTACCGCATTTGCATAATAAATATTTCTATATTTATATCTATTCAACAACCATATCTGTAATCATGTCTATTCTGTAACTGACTCTGTATAATAACTTTATCCATATCTATATGATTGTATTAACATTATGGTTGTATCCGTATTTCAACCGTTGTAACGATAACTATGTTCACACATTGTATCTGTAAATGTATCTCAACTACTGTAACCGTAGTTGTATTCACACGTTGTAATTGTATTTGTATCTTAACTATTGTGCACAACCGTAGTTGTATTAACACATCATAGTTGTACCCGTATCACATTTGTATTTGTATAACCATCGTATCTGTATAACATTTGTGTTTGTATAGCATACAGTTGTGTCCGCTGCATCTAAAATATTGTATTGTATATATATATGTTTGATTATATAGTTATGTAATTGTAGTAATTTTTGTAGCTGTATAACAATAATTGTATATGTATGAGTGTCGTATCTTCATACCCATATATGTATATTTGTAATTGTATTAATATAAATACCACACTTCTAAATCATATCTATGTACCGTAGTTGTAATCGTAACACTTGTATTTGAATGACTATTCCGGTGTACATGCTTGAATAATCATAATACGTATATGATACGCGAATATCAGTCTTAAATTTAAACACTAATCTAACCGAATTTGACTGACACACTAACGGGCAAGCGCACCCGATCGTATAGCAGTAAATCAGGCAAGACCAGGATCGTCTCCACAGTGAACAGTTATGGAATATACTATTAGAAAATAAACTAGTAAACTAAAATACCTTAAAGTAAAAAGGGGTTTTTAGTTAATGCAGTAAATATGGAAACAATTTCAAGAAGTTGAAATCAGTTGACAGAGATGTATTCACCGGTGAATCACTCCCCCTAAGTTCAATTTGTTATAAACATAGTTAATACGACAAGTTTCTATGGGTGTTCGAACCAACAACCATCAGTCCTACTAATCCGATTACGACTTAACCTTTCCAAAACACACTTAACTCTCGTTGTATGGTGAATTGAACTCAAACTTTTATCTATGGTATTACTGAATAATCTTAACCCTCATTGTCTCAGAAAAGTTATCTATCCTATTGAATGCAAACGTCATTATATCAGAACAAGCAAATAATAATTCAGAAGAAAATACACATACAAGTCATTGTCTCAGAGCATGCACAAACTGTATCTAACAGATTACTCAGCAAAGGTTAAGATCAAAAGCTCAATGTTCACGATTAAGCATAAACAAAACCAGATCATATATTAGAAATAAAGATTACAAATCAAAACCTAGCGTTCGTTCATCACGGTAAATACAAGAGAGGTCCAACTCATAGACAAGTTAGGAAACAAAAACAAAGTAAAACAAAAATTGCAAACCATTATAAACCGATGGTAGTAACCGAAGTTAACCCTGCAGATGTTGTAGCCTCTCCTCTCCATCACCAATTGCCCCTCTAAAACTGTCGCATGTTTCTCCCTCGTTGACTGCCGCTCGAAGAAAAAGAATGTCTGAGAATTAATTCCCCTTCTTCGTAGCCGCCGTATGAAATATATCTATATCTATCGTAATCCTCCGCCTAATTAATTTCCCCTTGTTTGTTGGGCTTCTTAGCCCATAATACTACCTCCACCAAAAATATAAAATGGCAGCCACCATTTATTTTTATTCTGTTATGTTTCGCAGCCCACATCATCCAATTAATTAATTGCTATTTACTAACTCTTTAAGCCCACATACTTTAAGCCCACTTAACAACTTCCTTGAGATAAAAGCCCACATAATTCTTTTCCTTTTCTTCTTTGGCCCATAAGCAGAATACTCACGGCTTATTTGAATAGCAAAAACATAATATTCTTTTGGCCCATTTTGTCTAGTTTCCGTAGCCTTTTGAATCACTTCGTTTTGAGTTCGTATGAGTAAGATACGATCAAAACATTGAAGAGGTGTCAAAGCTGTCAATTTCTCTCTCTTTTCTTCATCATTTTTCATCAAATTCTCTATCTCTTCTTCCAAGATCCCTAAAAACACATATTAAAACAAATTAAGTAGATAATTAACCTAATTCTTCGTAATAATGCAATCAAAGAATACGATATCGGATGTAAATAGTATGCATATTTTAGACGATATCTGTATACATATACAATTATTATTGTATTCACGTAGGTACTGATCTATACATGTAATACTATAGATATTTCGGTATCTATATAACAGTAAACATATTCGTACGAATGTCGCATAATTCTTTACACATATCACTTTAACTGTTTAGCATAACAGTGGTTATTTTCACTTAAACTAAACATATTATTTATCTCAATCTCATATCTGCTAAACTATATGGTTGTACCATATATATTCATATTACTCATATATGTATTTTCTCATATTTACGAGCACTAGATTGAGATACTCACATGTGGTCAATCGCTTTCAAATGTCTTCTCTCATCTTTTCGTTAAGTCCCATAAGACCTAAGTAAAGATAGTATAACAGTCATACATCTTATATAAAGCATAAAACCAACCTTATAATCTGATAGAGGCTTACATGGCCTCTGACATGGCCTTTGTTGACCTACATGTTCTCTGACATGGCCTGTGTTGACCTACATGGGCTGTGTTGGACCTACACGACATGTGTCAACCTACACAGCCCGTGTTCAGACCTACATGGCATGTGTTACCCTACATGGCCTATGTTCAGCCTACATGGTCTCCTACACGGTCTGCCCTTCTCTACACAGCCCGTGTTTTGCAATTTTCAGCAACAGTTAGACGGAAACTCACAGTTTTCTGGTCAGAACTCCTTTAATTCATTCCCATGACAATTCTAACACTTTTTAATCATCCTACAACCTTTACTAACTATAGAAAACAACTCATAAACATCTTTTGATCAAATATCATCATCTAACTCAATTTAATCAATTAACTCTTGTTGTTGCTAAAAACCAAAAGAGAAATATAGAAGAACGCTTACTAGTTGATAAAGGAGATGATGTAATGAGTTCAATTCCAGCTTCAAACACTCTTGAATGATCCTTTCTCTTCAAATTAAATTTAAGTTTGAATGTGTGTGTGTTTTGTTTCAAAGAAGAAACAAGAAGATAAGGAAGAAGAAGAAAACAGAGGAAAAAGGAAAGGGTTGCCGACCTTTGGGTCGGTGGTCTCTTTTAGCAGGTATTCCGCTCCACTATCGGACTTAGAACTTATCCATACGATATCCATAAATCCTAACGAGGATATTTTTGGAACCATTATTTTAAACCATTTAATATTTTATAATTTTTCCTCATTTACTTCAACTTTTATTCAACACTTCATTTAATAACTTTTATAAATTTGGGGTGTTACATTTAGCATGATTAGCCAAGTTCCGAGTTGATCATCTTAGTGTTGACTTGATCAACATGATAAACTAAGCGCGGCTAACTTTGTATCTTCGCTCAGCTAAGTGTTGTACTTTGATGTATCTTATAATTGTTTGTAACTAAGAGTTAGTTGTTGTGTAACTAACTACAGTAATTATTTGCATAGAATTGAATATGAAGATTGAGAGATCTCGGACGATTAATAGTGGTGCATTATACTTTAAGCTCATTTTTGTAGTTTTCATTTATTTATTTTTGGAAGATTTTACAATTGTATCAGACATATCTTTCCATATTATAAAATGCAAGCATTGTAGGTACAAAACATATTATACAATTTTATTTTACACTTTTTTTACTTGCATACTTGAGAGCTTCTTTGGGTTGAAACGAGTCAGTTAGTTTTTAGTGTTGGTTAGGTTAGTTGTGTGGAAAACATGTTTCGTCCATTTTCTTATTATATATTCTAAACTAATGCCACTAATATGGTTATGAAAGCAAATTGTTACGGTATTAATTTAAAGTTTTTAATAAAGTAATTTATGAGTTGTATGCATAAAAAATATGGCATAGTGTATCAAAATGTAATGAATTTTACCTAAAATAACATTATGTGTGATCAGTTTTTATTTTTTCTCAAATAATACAATCAACTTGTTTAAGTACGTCATTATATGCGTGTGACCTACAATAGCTACATGTCACATTCAACTAACAGGTTTCCAACAAGTTTTCTCCGGAATCCGGTGAGTCTTAAAACAAACGATGTAATAACAATTATTTACATTAATATATCCATAATATAAGCACATAAACCGATTATATATGTTCTGCGTATGCCAACCTTCTAAGTAGGTTCTTTAATTGTTTTCTTCCTATGAATCAATTTCTTGTTGTTTATATGAATCAGAATGGTGTGTTGTAGGCTTCAAGAACAAAGAATGCTCAGATGTGACGTGGGCTTCAACAACAAAGAACGATTCAAACGATTTATTTGTTCCCGATTTTTCCAACACAACGATCTGGTTCAAATCGATTCAAGCATGGATGAGCAAATTTGGTTTCTTTGTTCTTGTTTTTCTGATTCTTGTCAGATCTTTTCTTGCGATTCTTATTCAAATCTGGTTCATATTTATTCTGCTAGCTAGTCCAGTTATAACGAATTATGAACATGATAAACATGATGAAGGGTGACATGTTACTTACTATTCAGGTTGACCATTTCATACAATGACACATTTGTGAAAGTTGGTTATTTTCTTTAAGACAAATAAAAGTTGATTGCATGCAATAACATTTTAGGTAAAGTATGTTGCCTTTTGGAACACTTTTCCCTTAAAAAAAACTACGCTGCGGTCGGATTCAACACATTAGACCCGTTTAGCCATTCATGACATGCTTTTTTTAAACATGAAGTGTTTGTATGTGTCCTGGTTATTAAATTTTCGATGAAGTGTTTGTGTGTGTCATGGTGTTAATTCTAATATATGAAAATGTGAAATGGTTTATGGTCAAACCTAGTAATTTCTTAAACAAATTCATAAACAGAGGCACCAAAATATAATATTTGGTGTGTTAATGTCATAATAAAATAATGCAACTAATCTGACATAAGATAATATATTTAAGATGAAATGAGACATATAATCATGTAGTTAAAAGGGAAAGGAAAATTCTATTTATTTCTAATATTTTTTTCCTACTTCAGTTATCTACTTACTAAAAAATGGCAGGTGAGATTCACTAATTTTTCCTTCTCATATCTTTTATTAATTTTGACACATGTGTTGATCTTTTAAGGATGAGAATAAGTAGAAATATTTTGAAGGAAAATATCAAACCTCTCAATACCTTATTTATTTTGGTTGATACTGTCGACATTCACTGGAGTCTCCACAATTATTAGAGCATTTATGGTGTTGGTCACGGAATCATATTCTTCGTTGGTAATAACGATCATGATGATTACTCTTTCTTTAAACGGTAAATACACACCTATTAAACCTACCCCTAAATCTACTTTGTTGTCTATAACGGGACTTGAATCTACAACCACTTGGGAGGAGGCACTACTCCACAACACTAGATACTGCTGGGCTACAAATTTTCGGGTGATCATGATGATTCCTCTAGATCAAGTTTTGGTGATTACGTGTTAAGAAAAGTAAGTAATATATTGCTTAATTTATATGTTTATATAGTGCGATTTAAGACCGAAGAAGTTGTAAATATTATATACAAACTATGTGTTATAAGTAGTTGAAACGAACCTCATACATGGAACGTACTTCAATCGACAAATTAAGCAATTGCAGGCACATGACTATTGATGAGTAAAGATGGAAGAAAAATTAAGGGTTTATAATATTAGGGGTGTGTTCGGGAACTGGACCGGACCGGACCAGAACCGAATAATCGATAACCGAAATTGGTAAAAGCTAGAATCGAAAACTGAACCGATATAAGGGAATCGGTTCCGGTTATTAAACTGTTATTTTGGGTATAGAACCGGATAAGACCGAAAATTTACTTTGAAGTCGGTTTCAAGAGTGAGAACCGAAATAACCAATAACCGGTGAATATTTTTGTTGTTAAAGACAAATATGTATATTAATTGTTTTTTACCTATAAAGGTTAACTAATAACCAAAAAACTAAACGATTTAAAGTTAACATTAAAAATACTTGAAATCGTAAGTGAACATGCATGCATCATTGACACAAACATATGACCAATAAATAATAGTTCATTGACTTCGTTTTTACAAACAATAACCATTAACCATATCGCCAACGATAATAGTTCAATAACCAACCATATCACCAAAAATAATAGTTCGTAGCCAACCATATGACAAATACAAAATTACATACCAACCACTTCCGGTTCTAAGACCGAACTACCCAATAACCGGTGGGACCGGAACCGGAACCGGAACCGAAAACCGAAAATGAGGTTTTAGGAGAATCGATAACTGAACCGAATACTCTAACCCGGTTCCAACCAGTTCCAGTTCAATTTTTCGGTCAAAAAGCTCATCCCTAGTTTATATGAAGATGGAAGAAGAAATTAGGGGATTATGTTAAGAAGGAAGAATGATAAAGATGGAAGAAGAAATTATGGGATTATATTGAAGAAGGAATAATGATAAAGATGGAAGAAGAAATTAGAGGTTCATACGAACGAAGAAGGAAAAAGATGAAATAAGTGTATTTAGGATATTAAAGTAGGGATTATGTTTTTTAAATCTTAAATGATTTAATTACTATTAAATTAAATATAAGCATATATTTGAGAGTTTAGACGGTTTAGAAAGATATATAAGTAATACTGATTTTTATAAGAATTATAATTAAAAAAGTTTGTAAGAAGATATATAAAATTCTTTAAAAAAAAGTCATCTTTTTAACTTATAGGAGATAAGTAGCCTTTAGTTGTAAATTTATATCTTTATATATTTTAAATAATTTTATTACATATTTTTAATTTAATAAAACAGGTTTTAGTTTTATTTATAATGAGGTTTGACACTTTGACTTATCCTCTATTGTGATGGGATGAATAGATTAGCTTTTTAATTGCTTCTAAATTTATTATATTTTTGTCAACTACGAGACTTGAATTCATGATCTTAAGTTATGGGTAACACCAAATATAAATACTACTAGGCTAGAAGTAATTGGTAAATATTAGTTGTCAACGTGTATCTAAAGTCTTTTTAAGCCATCCATGGCACCTAGTAGAAGGCTTCAGGTGAGGCCTTGAGTTCAATCTCAACACCCATAGCCCTCCCCCTCTCCCTCCCCCAGGGTAGTTTACTTGATCGGGTAACATATACCAGTCCTCCAATCTAACAGTGCATCCCTCTTTTTTAAAATTAAAGCCGTTTTACAACGACTCTTAAATAAATAATAGTTTTTTAGCGACAAGTTTAATAAAAACAAAATTTATTTGTCCCCTCTCTCTCCTATAAATACATCATTCTACACTTTAAAATTTTCATAACAAAATCTAAATTTCTCTCTATCTCGTTTATACTACAAAAAGTAATTATTTTTTACACAATATGGATTCATCACAACCTGCTTCATCAACGCATCATTATCATCCATATCAACCGAGGAGATCATTGGGCAATAAAACAAAATTTTTATACGGTTGGTTCAAGAAGTGGCAAAATTAATTTATAGTAGCACCGTAGAATCGTCAAGAAGAGCACCGAGGAGTAGAAACATAGAAAGATGTTGAGTAGCTGCAAACGAGCGGCTTATATGGGAGGATATAAAACCTCTCCACTCTCTATACCTCTATTCTCTAACAGGCTACAATTTCCAAAACACATAAAAATCAATGTCTTATAAAATGAAGAATTCAACTCCATCTACCCAATAGAGAAGGGTGTCTTAATTTTAACCCAATACAATTCCATTCGTACGTCTCTATCCTTCTCAAGCCATACCTATCCATTATCAAGATAATTATTCTAGGTCTGCCATACCTTGTTTTTGTCTTTTTTTTATAAAGGCAAGGAAGATATCATTATCAAGAGGGAGTCTCTAAGTTAGAGACAAGGTCCAAGAGAGAGGGGGGTACAAGTTAATACAATACAAGCGAATACAACCTAAAATAAAATATGCAAAGATCAAAATCAACCGAAGGGAGTTTTACACCATTTCTCCGAAATTAACTACACTTTTTTACATCTACTTCCCACCTATAAAACTGATAAGCGCTGGATCGAATGAAAAATATCTTCCTGTTTCTAATTTTTCGGTTTCTCATCACTGGCATGAAGGATCCGATTACGTCGTGCCCAAATACTCCATAATGCCACATCCATAGATTGGAATCCCGTTCATGAAAACTCACACGAGGCTCAAACTCTACGCCAAAGAACATGAGAAGCAGGACACATGAAAAAACAGGACGATATTTTGTCTTCCTTGAAACAGTTAGCCGAGATCTGCTACTCATGAACAACTTCGTCAACCACAGATATTACCATGGTTGTAATTTATTCTAGGATAATCAATCATCAATGTAGGGTTCAACAAGATGTCTATTGCTACCGGGGCCGGCCTCAGCCAAGTGCAAGAAGTGCCTTTGTGTAACACCGTAATTTTGACCTAGATTTTTCATTTTCAAACATTGCGGAAGCGATAGAATAAAACTAAAAGTATTTACAACTGAATCTACAAAGACAGTTTTCCCGAGTCAACCATAATTCAAAATACTAGTGTTACAAAAACTACGGCTCATCATAAATAAATTATCAGAGGGCCGGTCAATTATTCCCCGAGCTAACCCACTCTCAACCGAGACGCTGACTTACCAAAAACTTGTAAAAAGAGTGAGAGGTGGGGGATTAGCACAAAGCTAAGTGAATGAAAGTAAACCACAACAGAATATCAGCCACA
>JAUEJL010124640.1:0-11640 GCA_032274825.1 Drosophyllum lusitanicum | reverse complement strand
GTTCCTTCATTCATAAACGCTTTAACAAAACTCCATATGAATTGGCAAATGGCATTGTGCCTAATATCAAATATCTCTACATTTTTGGTAATAGGTGCTTTGTGTTCAATGAAAAGGATAACCTGGGAAAATTTGAGGCCAAGACTGATGAAGCAATTTTGCTTGGTTATTCACAAGAATCTAAAGCCTACAGAGTTTTAAACAAAGAGACAAATTGTGTGGTTGAAAGCATAAATGTAACATTCGACGATATGTTGGATGTTAAACTTTTTCAAAAACAAAATGAAGTTGCTTCTAAACAAGTCAGTTCAGGACCAGTACTTCAAAGGAAAAAAAACAAATACAAATCCTAATTCTAAAAAATATAATTTAGATTTCCTATTTGATTTATTTCAATCTGAATCTAGTGTTCCTAATGCTAGTTACAGGAATGATGCAGTTTCTCCAACCATAACTGCAACGGAGACAATTCTTCATCCTATCCTACCATGGATTCTCCATCTATATCAACTGTCAGTTTAGCAGTTGTACCTCATGAGCCGGTTTTTGAGAGTACTCCAATTTATGATTCAGAACCAATTGTTAATCAGGAGGAGAGTGAACTAGCAGGAAGATTAGATGAATTCTTTCCAATTAACAACCCCCGAGGAATAAGATGGACACAATCCCATCCAGAATCACAGATAATAGGAAACATTCAAGATGGGGTAAGGACTCGTTCTGCAATGGCAAATGAGTGTCTTCACTCTAGTTTCCTAAGCATGATTGAACCCACTAAAGTCTCCGATGCATTACAAGATGCTGATTGGGTCATTGCTATGCAAAAAGAACTCAATTAATTTGAATGGTTAAAGGTTTGGAGACTGGTACCATTACCAGAAGATAAATCAGTTGTAGGTACCAAGTGGATTTTCAAGAACAAATGCGATTCCGATCGAGTGAAAGTGAGGAATAAAGCAAGGCTGCATTCCTAAATGGTATTCTCAAGGAGGAAGTGTATGTCTCTCAACCTGAAGGATTTGTCAATCCCAAACCCCCACATCATGTTTATATTCTTGACAAAGCGTTGTATGGATTAAAACAAGCCCCGAGGGCTTCGTATGATGTCCTGTCAGAATATCTAACGAGTGAGGGATACAGTAAAGGAAAAACCGACACCACTCTCTTTATCAAAGCCAAAGGAAAGGATCTGATTCTAGTACAGATTTATTTGGACGACAACATTTTTGGTTCTACAAATCCTAAGTACAGTGATGAGTTTGCACTTACAATGCAAAATCGTTTCCAAATGAGTATGATGGGAGATATGAATTTCTATCTCGGATTACAAGTTAAACAACTGAGCCATGGCATTTTTATAAGTCAATCCAAGTATATCAAAGACTTGTTGAAAAAGTATGACATGCTCAGTTGTTCATCACTATCAACCCCTATGTCTTCAAAAACTAAACTGTCTGCTGATCTTGATGGAAACGCAACTGATTTAAAAACATACAGGGGTGTGATAGACTCATTACTGTATCTGACGGCTAGTAGGCCAGATATTATGTTTTCTACATGTCTATGTGCTAGATTCCAGGCTAATCCAAAGGAATCACATCTGCTGGCAGTGAAAAGAATCTTCAAATATCTCAAAGGTACTCCTGATTTAGGTCTGTGGTATCCAAGAGATTCAAGTTTACAGCTATATGCCTATTCAGATGCAAATTATGATGGATGCATGCTAGACAGAAAGGGTACTTCTGGAAGTGCTCACTTTTTGGGAGATAGACTAGTCTGCTAGGCTTCAAGGAAACAAAACTACGTATCCACTTCAACTGCTGAGGCTGAATATGTTGCTGCTGCAATGTGTAGCTCTCAGAGTTTGTGGGTCAGGACTCAGCTATTTGACTTTGGTTTGCAATATGATAAGATTCCACTATTGTGTGATTCACAATCTCCCATTACCATCTCATGCAATCCAGTTCACCACTCAAAGACCAAGCACATTGACATACGGTATCATTTTATAAAAGCAATGTGGAAAAAGGTCTGATTGAATTACAGTATGTTAAGACTGAAGATCAACTGGCTGACATGTTCACTAAACCATTAGACGATATTCGTTTTAATGAGTTAGTGTCTAAGTTAGCATGTTGATTTATAAGGTCTGACATTCTGTTTTTCACTTTCTATTCTTAACGGTCCAATTTCTAAGTTTTTTAGTGGGTATTTCACAATGTTTGTTCATCTTGCAGATAATGAAAGCATAATTTGAGGGGGAGTGTCAATCAAACGTACAAGCTACGCATGCTTGTAAGGGGAGAAATTTAAAAGAAAGTTGAAAAATTACAAAAACATTCAAATATGATAAAAATACAAAAAGTTGATAAAAGGAAAATTCACAAATGTTTGTGTTTTAATTTGATAAATGAAAAATCCAAAAATATTTGTGTTTAATTTGATAAAAGAAAATTCCAATAATATTTTTTTAAGATTAAATGATTTTCTGGTATACCCTTCGAATTCGAAACACACACTTCGAATTTGAAATAGGTGGTCTTTTGACTTCGAAAGCATTCAGGTTTTCCAAGTTCAATTTTTCAAGTTTACAAGAGGCTACGAGTTAGAAAGATATGCATGTACTCTTCGAATTCGCAAACTGGGCTTCGAATTCAAACTTCGAATTCGAATTTGTATTCTACGCTTTAACTTCGCATTCGAAGTCGTCCTGATCATGAAGACTTCGAGCGCCATTTTTATTTACATTTGGACTTCGTATTTGAAATTCTTGAATCCAAGAAGGCTTCGAGCGCCTTTCTTGGCTTCGCATGCGAAGTCTGTTCACTTCGAATTCGAAATTCACAAATGCAAGAAGGCTTCGAGCGCATTCTTGGCTTCGCATTCGAAGTCTTTACACTTCGAACTCTAAACAGTGAACTAATAGGTCACATCGAGCGCACATCAACAGCGATCCTTCGAATTAAAACACACTTCGAATTCGAAGTCTTCTTACTTCGAATTCGAAACAGTGCTTCTCTGTACACTGCGAGCGCCTTTTCCTATTCGAAGTACGTTCACTTCGAGCGCGTGTCATGTTCGAAATCCATCACACTTCGAGAGGATACTCTTAGATCTATAAATAGGACCTTCGAACATTGCTTCTTCTTCACGCATTCAAAAATTTTGAATTTCTAAATTTCTGGTTACACATATTCTCGCAATTTGATCTACGTTGCTGTCAAAATTTTCACTTGTGAACTTAAGTTGATCATAAACATCATATATACATCGTATATGTGTCCAAATCATGTTTAAATCAGGATCGAAACCAAAAATGGGAGGTTTACTGTGCAACTCGGAAGGCACTTGCGAGAACTTTAGATAGATTGTTCAACATCGAAATGATGTTGTTAAGGCTTCTAACTCTTGCGATGAACCTTAGGAACACTCAAAGCATGTTTTCGAACAACAAAATCATGACAAATCAAAAATGTGTTCTTCGTGTTCTTCGGTTGGATGAAGATTGGTGTTTAATTTCAGTTTTGGACAAAATCTTCATGTTATGGACTTATTTGGAAAATTGTCAATGTTACAAATTTGTTTAGATATATGAATTCATTGTGAAACATGTGTCAAAATATATTTTTGTTAACACTAGATACCACTTTGTCTATGGAACTTTCAGAGTTGTCATTTTTCTTGAAGCTTTCAAAAGTTTGACAAAGGGTCAATATAAGTCAATATTGATTGATGTTTGAACTGAATTTGTACAATGTGTTAAGTGTCTGGTTATACTTCTTTGGTACATGTTCATAATGGCTAACCGTTTTACAGTTTTAACAGGATAATGGCTCATCAGGAAGATGACACAGTCTCATTTCGTTCTTCGACTGCTAGCCTTAGCCACAACCCCGACGACCAACTCCTAACCACTAATAAATTCCTGTCGGTTGTAACCCATGATAACAACCACTTTGTCAACTTCAATAATTTCAGAAACCCAAACTTTCCAATAATCTCAGAAATTCTCCATGTCCACCCTCTTAATCATGCCCTCACCTATGATCCTTCTACTTCCGGGACTCATGTCCCTGAATTATACGTTCAACAGTTCTGGCATACGGCCCACATCCACACAAATCCTGACACTGGCCATGTGTCCATTCGTGGTGATGTTGACCACTTCACTTTAAGCATAACCGCCAGCCATTTGCGGGAAATCTTGAGGCTGCCAACTACAAGGAGCAGACCTCCACTTACTGACTTCCAGGATATTCCTGAGGAAACCATTGCTTTGGAGGGAATGCGTTCAATGGGCTACATTGGTGATTTGCAAATGAGATCACACTTTAAACACGCTAACCTTCACCTGCTTTACTATACATTTATGACACTTTTACAGCGGTGTCTCACCCCCAAGCATACTGGATATGAATACCCCATCTCCAATAAGCTCAAGCTCTTATTTACAGCGGCTAATCATCTACATGTGGATTATGCCAGCTTACTTTTCTATGATCTTGTCCAATCGGTGGAAGGAAAGCTCTTAGACCTTAAACGAACAAAAGGGAGAATTCTGCCCTACCAAAGATTCTTACCCATGATGATACAGTTCGCCATGGACCGTAATGATGAAATACCCACGAGGCCAAACCATAGTTCTATCCTACCGAAGCAGTTCTTTTACGTCAAATCTTTAACTGGGGAGCATCCAATTCAACCTCAACCGTTTCCTGTCTCTCTGCTAGACCTTTGTGAGCAAAATGAAATTATGAGAGCATATAGGGAGAGTGTAGGACTGGCCCCTATGGTTTGACCAGATCCGGTCATACCTACCCCGGGGGTAGTAGCACCAGGTGAGGATATAGCTGATAGGACTTAAACATCTATGGGAGATGCTAAGAGTGCAGAGTGGAGAGAGAAAAGTACAGAGAGGGGTAGTAAAGTGGATGAAGGTGAAACACATAGTGAGGGAGTGGTGGAGTATGACCAGGGCAAATCCAGGCTATGATCGACAGTTTTTCAAATGTACTCCTTGAGCCCGAGCGAAGAGCTGAATCTCCTACACCTGATTTCCATTCCGGTTTAGTGGCATCTGACTTTGAAACAGATACTATCGCCATGACCACCGCCGTGCCCGGAGCAGCACCACTGGTCAGCGATAGTACACAGCAACAGAAAGAAAAAATCCAGTGGTGGCTGAGGAGGAGGACGTGAGCTTCACCGATTTATTCCCTGACCTTCCGGATGCTTTTGATGATGAAACTGATTTTATATATGGCTATAAACTGGGTCCTCTTGACATTGAGACTGAAACCCCAGAACTTGATGCTGATATGGATGTGTATGAGGGGTACGTAGAAGAAGAAAGTGAGATAGAAAAAGATGATGAGAGTGAGAGTGTCAGGAGACAAAAAAAGAGAGAGTTGAGGGACCGTCAGCCATACAAATCTGGGAAGCCACATCTGCTACTAGAGCTGACATTGTTAGCTCTGGTATTGAAACATATACTGTCATCCCAACAGTTCACATTCAACCCCCAGCTACTCGGGTATCTCTCAACAGATGCCCATTTTACCTCACGGAGCTTTAACTCATACTCTATCGGCCTCTCATTCGGAGATAACTGGTATTGAATCTAGAGGTCTGCCTCTCCCGACCACGACTGTTGTTTCTCCGCACTTTGATATCCAGCAGATTTCTGCTTTTCTTTCTAAAGAGAAGGAAACACTCACTCACATTACGACACTGTTCACGAGATAGTCGTCCGGAACACCCGTAGGTGGGACCACTAAAGGTGTCATACGAGGATCGGGTGGAAATCTCACCAGGGCAACACTACATCAGCCCCGATCGTGAGTAGTTCTGCCTCTGTGGTAGAATCTACAACAAGTACTCTTAGTGAGTCCCGGTTTGTTACACAAGAACAATTACAATTTGCCCTCAACCCGATACATGAAAAGCTGGATGATATCAAGCAAACAATTGCATCTTTAAAACCTATGGTTGATGATGGCATGGGCTTATCTGTGGATACACTTAAATCACTGTTGCTTAGAAAACTTCCGGAAAAGGCCCCATACAGCGAACAAACCCTTGATCTAATCCAAACCCTACAAAAAGAGCAAATCTATAAAGGAAGTAACCTTGACAAGTTTAAAGAACACATTCAAAATTCCATGGAGGATCTTGGAAATGGATTTTATCAGAAAATGGATTCTATGGAGAACCACCTAACCATTCTTGAATCAACTTGTAAAGCCCAAGCTGCAGGGTCAAAGCGCAAGCATGGCGACGATGATCCCGACCATGATCGTCATGAGGGGGAGAATTGTGCGCGTGTTTTGACCTTTACCCCTCTGACAAAACAACTTGCAGCATCAATGGGCATTGGGGCTGAACCTGCTCAAACCTCAACAAAACATCAACAAAAGCAGCAAAAACAACAACAACAACAACCACAAGCTCAACGAGTACAATTACATGAATCAGACATCCTGGAATTTAAATTTCAAGTGGAAACTGTTGATCAAGGGAATAGAGACGAGTCTAATGAGTTACCGAAATAGATCGTTGAGTTTACTTTTGAGAAATTGCTAGAAAGAGCGGAAGAAGTACGGATTGTGGATAGATTTGAGGATATGCCTCTGCAAATGCCCAAGAAGACTGCTACTTCAAAGGTTACAAAGCCTGCGAAGGAGCATGTAACCAAAAAGCAGATGGAGGACGCCATCCGAAAGCTAAACCTTACAAGGGTCCTCCAAAGTGTATCAGAGGAAGTTCACAACTTATTTCTTCCACAGAACCTAAGCAATTCCAGGTGTTAGCTGCCGACATCCTGAGGAAAAATCTACGCTCAGAGCAGGCTTCTCAATTACAATCTGTGTCAGACTGGCCGCTACCTACAAATGTCTAAGCAGCTCATCCAGTACTCACATCAACTAACCCAGGCTATCGATAGAAACAACATGTTTACCCGACATGCAATGAAAATCCCTTTATGGGGTAAGTATGGGGCAAATGCTACTTATCTTGAAGATCGGATTCCTACAATCTTTGCCAGTCAAATCAAAGACAAGATACCTCCAGAGTTTAGGGATCTTGATGATCAACAAAGGAGACGATATGAACACATCTACAATGAATACAAAACTCCAAGAGAGCAGATCATATTAGAAAACCCAATTAGCAAAGTTCTAAGACTCTTCAAGCAAAAATCATTCAGGTATAAAGTTGCTGTGTATGATGTACAAAGAGTAGATGGCCAAAAGATCTCACTAAATGAAGCAGACTTCCGTCATGTTAAACTCCATGACATAGAGTTTATATATGAGGAGCTATCAACTAAACTAAACAACTCTTCTAAGGAACAACAGGGAAGAGGAGCTCTAATGAAATACACGAGGAAGTTCATTCAATTCATACAAGAGCATGACCTACAACTGGGAGCTGAAAGTAATCAAATTGAGGTCAACTTGCTCAGACCTGTGCAAAGCCATCTAAATCTTCAAAGTGTTGATGAACTGACTGTAATTGATGAACATCATGCAAACTTCTCTCGTCAAAGTGATGTCGTCTTCATAAATGAATGAAAATGAAAAGTCTTTATCAGAATGGTTGATATGATGGCATACTTAGATGGAACTCTAAAAATTCTTCATCATAGACTCCAAGAAAGAGCTTATAAAGAACAATCATCTTTAAATTAAAATGAAAAGGCTGGGTTGGTCAGATCAATGGAAGCTAAAAGAGAACACTGGATAGCCGGAGGATAATTAGGAGGTGGCAAGTTATGTTTGGCATTAGAAACAGATCACCATTGTAATATCTTTCATTTCTTTCAATGTAATTGTCTTTTCTCTCCATTAGGGGGAGATTGTTAGATTAGTATTAAATGAAGAGAAAGCCATGCCATTACCTATGTCTATAAAAAGGGATATGGCTAGTGGCCTTGTAAGTTTTTGCATCACTATTTAAGAAATATTAAAAGCATTAGAGAAGGTGTTGTATTTGTTTCTCTCTACTCTCAATCTTTCTACACTATACTTGATACAAATCGGACTCTTCAAGAGTTTGAGGAAACTCAAACCAAAGATGTGGGTGCTCATGGAAAGGTAAGTATTGAGTATGCACAAACATTAGGTTATCATATTTAAAAACAGAACCGAAAAATCACTAAATTAGAATCTAAATTCAGAAACCAATCAACTTCTAATTTAGACAACCTTCAATCTAAACTTACTGCCAAGGAAAATGAACTAATCACCTTAAGAAACGAAAATGAGAAAATTATTCATAGTCTAAAAGCAGCCAAAGTATCGGTAGAAGAGGATTTGAAGTTCTTACAAAAGGAAAGATGTCAGCTATACTCAAAATAAAAGGTCTCGAAGACTTGTTAATAAAACGAGAGTAAACGGCACAAACCATTTTCCTCAACAAACCTAAAGACACCAAATTTTCAAAATGGACATACGAAGGCTTAGGTGTTGTTAATCCTCGCATCAGTGACAAGATTACTGCTAAACAACTATACTACTTTGATAGCATGAATCTAGGATTAACGAAGAAAATGGTATTCGTGGGGCAAATAGAAGAACTTGCAGAGGAGGAGCACAATAGACGTATCTCAAACAAAGTATCAACCTCATATGACTACGAAAGTCTAAATCAATCATACGAAACAAATGAATTTGAACCAATAATTTCAGATGATTACTTTCGAAGTTACACAATCAGAAATGGAATCTATGCCATCAGTCTGTGATCCTCAAACAGAACCTCGCATATATATTCCTCACATGGAATTGCAGTGAAGATTTGAATTGGTTGAAACCGAACTTTTCAATAAATCAATCAAACCTTGAATTAGAAACTGCAGTTTTATATGACATAATCGGCTTTATTGTAAATGAAAACACTCACCTTCATAATTCCTCTTCACCAAGCACATCTGATTCACACATCCCTCATGTGCACACTGATGATTGTTTCTCATTTACTGATTCCGAACACAGCACAACTGCAAATGATCTGCCTTTCACAAACTCTAAATTAGTAGAAGCTAACGAGGAAATTGAACTACTAAATAATGAGGATAATAAGGAGAGATTAAATTTAGCCAACTCTGGAGAAAGATGTAAAGAGTGTAGAGAGGAGTGTACAAAGTTAGAAACCAATCTTTTTGAACTTCGCTTGAAACTTAACCCTTTCGAAAATGATTTTTTCAAAATGCATACATCTAAGTCTACCGCTTTCAAGGGTAAAGCTAAAATCATCGATTCAAGATCATCACATAGAGCTAGCACATCTAAACCATCTCAGTCGAAAGTCACACGTACCAAACAACGGACAACTCGTCCCCGCAATCAACCAACCAAAGATGATCTGTTAGTAATTTATTCTTCTAACTCAAATGTACATCTAGGTGCTGGAGTGAAGGGGGCGAAGAAGTAGTTATTGGGATGGAGGAAGAAGCATGAAGGAAAGGATGCAGAAGGAAGCAAGGAAGACTGTTTATTTTATCCCGCAAATTTCTCTAAACAAACAAATCTTGTGTTATGTAATGATTCGTCTATCTTGCGTGTTAAATCTGTTCAAACCCAAGATGATTATGTTAAAATTGAAACATTTTGCATGAGTGATGGTTGTGTAGAAGGACATTGTTCTTATCATTGTGTATATGACCAAGATCGTAAGAGTCGTGGAGTTCAACCAAAGGCGGAATACAAATCATTTAAGTCGTGCCACGAACATGCTTCCTACATAAATTGAAAGGGTAATAGAATTACCTACTGGCGAAAGAAACATTCCAACGGAGCATGATTCCAAACAAATGATGCATGTGTGACACCTAAGCATAATTTAACATCGCGGTTTTCCGATCACCAAACATCAAGTAAAACTTTTACAAACAATTGTACACCGAAGCGTAGGTACCACAATAATTGGAATCTCACCAACAACAATGTTATTGAAAACAAAACATGTATAACAAACCAGAGAGCTAATCAAGCTCAGATATCACGGCCAAAGTAACAATCGATCCAGCACAATAAAATCAAAGTCAAACCCGCCATTCCATCGTCATCCAAAGTAAAGAATGGGGAATCAAGAGACCAAAAGAAAAAAATTGAATACATTGTTGATGATGTATCTCTCCCAAAAGGCTTTAACCGTGTTGTAATCGAACCAACAACTGTTACATCAATCGCCAACACATCCAAAAATCTCATAACTCCGTCATCAACCCAAACCAAACCACGATACAAGCAAGGGTTCCCAAAATAAAAGCAACTGCATCAGTAACTAAAAAATTAATAGAACCTGTTGCATGTGCTAACTCTCAAGGACCCACTTCAAAGTGGGTACCTTAATAACTCTTGTCTTCTATGTGCAGGTATCTAGCCGGTCGTACTTGAACTCCGGCTGTTCAAATCACATGACGGGAGAAAAGGGTCATCTCACGAACTTTGTCTCACATTACTCAGGAAATGTTCGTTTTGGGAATGACCATGTTGCACAAATAATGGGAACCGGGGATATAGTAAACTGAAATATAAAAATTAGCAAAGTGGCGTACGTAGAGGGATTGGGTCACAATTTGTTCAGCATAGGGCAGTTTTGTGTTAAGGGACTAGAAGTCAATTTCAAAGCCAAAACTTGCTCAGTCAGAACAGAGAAAGGTGATGTGATACTGACTGGCTCCAGGAGATCAATCTAGTACACTATTGATCTAGCTGACCTGGAGGGCAAACAGTCAGTCTGTCTTCTGTCAAAAGCCTCATCGGAGCTTACCTGGATGTGGCATCGAAAATTATCTCATATCAACTTTAAAAACATCAACAAGTTGGTGACAGGTGACCGAAATTGAAGTTTGAAAAAGAACATTTGTGCGGGCATTTTAAGAGGGGTAAAATGAAACGAGCTTCACACAAAGTAAAACAGGTGTCAAGTACAAAAACTCCTCTACAATTGCTCCACAAGGATTTGTCTGGGCCGATGCGAGTGCAGTCTAGAAATGGGAAGAGGTATATCCTTGTGATAATAGATGACTACTCACGATATACCTGGGTCAACTTCTTGAGAACAAAAGATGAAGCTTCATCAACAATCATCTCTTTTCTCAAGCAGATGCAGAATCAGTCACAAGCAAAAGTTGGTACGATCAGAACTGACAACGACACCGAATTCAAGAATAAAGTCTTGGATTCCTTTCTTGACTCTATCGGGATCACACATCATCTTTCACCGTCATACACCCTTGTACAGAACGGGTACTTGAACGACGAAATCGAACACTGGTTGAATCCGTGAGAACCTTGCTTACTCTGATCTACCACCTTCCTACTGGGTAGAAGCAGTCAACATAGCATGCTATACGCAAAATAGATCTATTCTACACCGACGCTTTAACAAAACTCCTTATGAACTTGCAAATGGCAGAGTTCTTAATATCAAACATTTACATGTGTTTGGTAATAGGTGCTTTGTCCTTAATGAACGGGCTAACCTTGGAAAATTCGACTCAAAAGTAGATGAAGGAATTTTCCTTGGTTACTCACAAGAGTCAAAGGCATTTCGGGTGTTGAATAAAAGAACTAACGCTGTGGTTGAAAGTATAAATGTGACTTTTGATGATACTTTAATTACAACATCTTT
>JAUEJL010124629.1:0-11640 GCA_032274825.1 Drosophyllum lusitanicum | reverse complement strand
CTTGGGGTTGGGTTTTCGATTTCTAGGGGGAAGGTGTGAAGATGATGATTGGGATGGAGTGGAGTGTGGCAATGGGACGAAAGAAATAGGAAAAGAAGGGACTATGTTAGGTGAGGAGTTATTAGAATGAGAGGACGAGAGTTCAGGAGAAGAGGTTTGGATGTTTCAGGGTTCATGTGTAGGTGACGTAGGAGGGAAGGGTGCATATGTTGTGTGTGGAGATCAAAACATTTGTAAGCAGATTTAGATGAAGAGTAGCCAAGAAAAACGCAATGTTGAGAACGAGGTGACATAAGATTTAAGCTATGGATAGCACAAGCACCCGAAGGTTTTTAATTTTTTGTAATTTGGTGAATCACGATATAACATTTGGTAAGGAGATTTGGAATGGAGAATCAGTGTGGGAAGACGATTTATAAGATAGACGGCAGTTTGGAATGCATGAGACCAAAATTTAAGTGGTAAGCCGGCGTAATGTAGTAACGCAAGGCCGGTTTCAACGATGTGTCGATGACGACGTTTGGCTATACCATTTTGTTCGGGTGTGTGAGGTGGAGTGGTATAGTGCGAGATCCCATATGATTGAAGAAACGGAAGAAGTCCGACGTACTCGCCACCGTTATCGATGAAAATTGACACAATAGGTGTTTGAAAAAACTTTTCAACAAGTAATTTAAATTGTGGGAAAAGTTTAGCAACATCTGATTTAGATTTGATAGGATACAACCACACGTATTTGGAGTAGTAATCCACAAACACGACATAGTATTTGAATCCATCAATGAATTGTTGAACCGGTCCCTAAACATCCGAATAAAGGAGTTGCAATGGTTTCGTAGCAACAAACGAATTTTGTCCAAATGGCAATTTATGACATTTATTAACAGCACACGATTGACAATGCAAATTAGAAACCGACAATGATGTAAAACGAAGACCAAGGTGTCTACAAAGAAGTTTAAAAACACGAAGACACGGATGTCCAAGTTGATGATGCCATAGGATAGGTGAGATGGATGTGGTTGCATTAATTTGAGGTGATGAGGGCAACTGATTGAGGTAGTAAACATCATTGATGTTCTCCCCCCGCATGATGCGCTCCCCCGTTTTGAGATCTTTCACAAAAAATGAAAAAGGAAAGAATTCAACCGAAACATTATTAGTACGACATAATTTAGCAACGGAAAGCAAATTGGTACGCATATTTGGAACACAAAGAATGTTAGGTAAGTGTAATAGTTTTGTGTTGGTGAAGAGTTTAGTTGAACCGATATGAGAGATAGAAAGACCCGTACCATCACCCAAGACTATTTCATCGGGTCCACCATACTCGGAGACAGAACTAAGAGTAGCGGGACATGAAGCGAGATGATGAGAGGCACCACTGTCCATCATCCACATTTGAGAGCCTGGGGTAGAAGTTACCACATTAGCAACCGGAGTGGACTGATTTGTGTGGAATGAGATGTGATTGTCTTTCAAGAAGCGGGCAAGATTCCTGCAATCACGAGTGTCATGGCCAGGGATATTGCAGAAGTTGCAAAACAGGTTGAGACGATTTCCCGAGGAACCCAGCTGATTTCTATTTCCTCTAAATGACCGTTGAGATGTAGGTATAGATTGAGGTCTCGTGGGGCGATGTTGTGAATCTGTGCGTAAAGAGGAATGACCCTGATGTTGTTGAGTGGCATTGGCAGTGGCGAGAAGAGGGGTGTTGGACCCAGACTCTCTTAAGGATCTTTCAAAGTCCATCAGCTTGTTAAGGAGTTCAGGATAAGATATCGGGTGTTCCCGTACTTTAAGAGCAGCAATAATGGGACCGTATTCGTCACCGAGTTGAGCGAGGATATGAACCATGAGATCTTCTTCTTGAACCGGGCTTTGTACAAGGGCCAACTCATCCGCAATAGAACGCATTTCGTTCATAAAATCAGAGATAGATCTGGTACCGCGAGGGTTCTTCGCGAGTTTGGACTTCAGGGAGATGATACGAGAATGGGAGGTACTTGCAAAGCTGGTTGTTAGCCGCTCCCATGCCTCTTGAGCTATCAAGGCAGAGGCGATGAGCGGCTGAATATCATCAGAACACGAGCCAAGTATGGCGCTAAAGATCACCTGATCTTGACGGAACCAGACGGTGTAGGCAGGATTAGGCTTTTGACCGGCTGGGTCGGTAAGAATTTTCGGTGGGGCAGTAACACCACCGGTTAGGAAATCATCCAGTCTCAAACCGATGAGAGTGGATTGCACATGACGTCTCCATACGAAGAAGTTCTGGGAGGTGAGTTTGATGGGGAAGTGGGTGGGAGCGGTGACTGTAATGAGGGTGTTAGGAGAAGCCATTGATGCAATTCTGGAGTTTAGATGAAGAAGATGATGGATCGATTGTTTCTCGTTAAAGATTGCAGGCTCTAGATACCATAAAGAGGTTAATTAAGAATATCATTTAAACAAAATACAAAGAGTACATATAGGAATGAGAATTTAATTACAGGAGCAATTTACAAGCTAACCAAGGAAACTATAACAACTATTATTCTCTAGAATAATCTAAATTAATAAAACATTAGCTGGAATAATTAGCGGAACACGTGTTTGAAGCCATAGTGTTAATAGTATGACCGGCCGCATCGGGAGCCAGACTAGCGCTGGCTGGCTTCTCTACCCGTCTGGAACACCATCGTCTCTCATAGGGTTAGTGCTCGTGGATTCCCTAGCTGGTTCATGGACTAGTGGCGGCTTCTCTTTTTGTTTTCTTCTTCTCTCTTTCTCTCTCTTAATTAATATATATTTTTTATTAATATTTGATGTGGGTTAAAAAGGGTTGGATGTGGGGGTTTGTTGGTTAGAGTGAGAGATGATATGGATGCTGGTGTGGCAGTGAGTTAGAGCATGAGGTATACATGCTTCAGTACCACATCAACATAACACACTCCATACTTTATACTTCAACCACGCTTAAACCCCCTTACTATCCATACTTCGCACGTTTCATAGATTTTTTATTTAAAAAATACTAATCCTCTCTCCTCTTTTCTCTCTTTCTTTCTCTATCTCTCTATTCCCTTTCCTTCGGCATTCAATCGCTGAAGAATATCACATTTTTGCGGTACCAAATTATGAGGGGTGGTATATATTACCCTCGGTACCTCGTCGCCAACTCAGCATACCGAAGCTTTGCTTCAAGCACACCCCACGCTCTTAGAGAGGGTAAGTGGGCGTTGGATGCCGATGGTCTAAACGGCGAGAAAGAAACCTTGTGTATATCACAACATGAGAATCACCGCCGTCTGTTTCTAGTGAACCACGTGGCAGAAGTATATAAACTCACGTAGCACAGCCGCCTACTACGTGGCATTGACCGACACAAGTTTAGCAAATTAATCTATTTAAGGTAAAGTATCCTACCCGGCCTGTTAAATCATTCACTCGACATCAATCTACGTAAAATATATATATCAAACAAACAAACTTATCTAAAACTAAGTTCAAACAAAAGAGAATGCAGACAGGAAAGAATGCAGCGGCGTCCGTCAAGGAGTCGGCGTCAAATATGGCGGCCTCCGCCAAAGCCGGGATGGAAAAGACCAAAGCCACCCTCCAAGAGAAGGTTTTTGTTATTGTTTGATCTCTCCAGTAGTGGCGGCTCATTTGGTTTTTTTGTTTTGTTTTCGGTCGGTCTTATAATATATGTTTGTTTCGTTTTGTGAATATATATACATTTATAGGGTGAGAAGATGACGGCTCATGACCCAATGCAGAAGGAGATGGCTAGGGAGAAAAAGGAGGAGAGGAAACACGAGGCTGAGTATGAAAAGCAGGCGGCCAAAGAGCACAACGCCGCTCAGAGGCAGACGGCAGGAGCCCCCGGAACTCACACCTACTCTACCACTGGTGTTACCGGCCACCACACTGGCACCGGCGGTACTACTTACCCTTGATATATGGCCGGATATGCGCAGTCGTACGTGTTTCTTGAGATGTGGAATAAAAATTATTATGCTTAATGTGTTAATTAGTCGGTAGCTGGTTTCTTGTAATCTCGTAGGTTTTTCTTTTTTTTTTTAAATAATTCGAGCACGTACTGTGGTCGTACGTTGTATAGTCTTTTTCATATGATCCATAATTCGGAGATCTAGTACTCCGCTATTACACTACTAGCTAGCTGTATTTAATAACACTTTCATAGTCCAGATCAGCAATTGGAGATAACTTAAACACTCATGTGTTGATTAGCTTCTTAATCTTTGTCGGACTAGAAACATCGAGTTTACACGGTAGAAAATCATGTTATCGTTTCCACAAACCTACAGGTGAGGGACTGAGGTGGGCTTGTTTGGTGGGCTAATATGTTTCTCAATTTTAAATGAAAAAAAGGAGTTTATAGGTCTCACTTTTGGAATGAAGACATTTTAACTTCTTTTTATTAAGGCTAAATACACACTTAGAACCATAAGTCAAATTTTATATTATTTTGTTTTATTACGGATATTTGAACCTATGAATCTAAGGGACACTAAGAAAATCATAAATTATTGGCCTATAAGCCCTAGGCAGGTCAGCTATAGTTAAAATATAATACTATTTCATCTAACATTCACCGACATGTATTTATAACAGGGTTTTGGTTATCAAAGTGTATAAATTTGTAATGTTTGTTTATTACGTGTATCGAAATTTAAAGGTTTCTTGTGTGTCTAATTTTTAATTTTTGTTATTGTATTTATTATGTTTATATATAAAAAAAATGTATAGTTTAGCATATATTATAAAGAAAGCTAGTGCAATAAAATGCAATAGTGATAAATTAAATGTTTGATGCACATGCAATAGATTATTTTAAAGTTTGGTATACATAATAACAAAACGTAACAAGTTAGATACATTTTAGTTAACGATAATCTTTAATATAAAATTTCATCAAACATTCACCAACACGTATATGTACTTCCGATAGTGTTTTTCTCTTTCGCGTATTCCGGCCTCACTTTCTTTTTTCCGATATTTGAACATATTGCAACATTCCCTCTAGGAAGGTGATGACCCATTTTATATGAATCCATTTTGAATTCTCTTCGTAGAACTGTAGAAGAGAAAGAATAACGTGATTACTTCTAGATTGGTACGAATGAAGATAACAGTCATGTGTTAGCTAGTTAGTTTCTTAATCTTTATCAGACTATAAATGAGTTAATTTACACACTATACAGTCATGTTATTGTTTCCAATTTACACTATACAGTCATGTTATTGTTTCCACAAACCTACAGGTGACCAACACACTTCTAGATCAGTACGAATGAAGAAGAGGAGAATATATGACATGATAGGACTTCACTACAAGAAAAACATTTTTCAGCAACGACTTTTGTGCTCGCTAAGAAGAGAGAGTTTCATAAATTGTCCTTTAACTAACCACGAATGATATATGTTTTTCTTAGCGTCCCTTATGATTATAGGAGCGGAGAGGAGGGTGTGTGCGAGAGTGAGAGAGAGACTGTGAGAGAGGAGATAAATTAAAAGGGGTTTTTTCATTTATTTTAAAGTGAAAAATCAGTTAAGAATAACAAGAAAGTAAAAAGGATAAAACTGGCAAAGCGGATAATATCATGTTACAGTGTTTGGGTTGTTACATCAACCACCACCAACACCATCACCCGACCACCACCAACACCATGAACCACCACCAACATCATCATCTGGCCACAACCGTAATCATCATCAGATCTATGCAAAGAACTCGAAAGAAATAAGATTGAAGATCCGGGGGAGACAAGAATTGAAAAAAATGAGATTTGAAGATTTGGGGAGACGGTATTTAGATCTGGGTAACACATACTCACCTTAAACTTAGATCTAAAACACCATATCTCTCCACATCATCGATTGAACCAAGAGAGAGAGAAAAATGAAGCTCCATAGCGGTGGAAGAGAGAGTTGTAGCGACAGTAGTGGCCATGTCCGACGAAGATAGCGGCAGAGGTGAGTGCTTACGTCCGACGATGACAGCGGCCGACAAGTTTGAAAATAAGTGGGTGGGTAGTGGTGATGTCCGACGAAGGCAGCGGCAGAGGTGGGTGCTTACGTCCGAAGATGACGGTGGCGGCGAGTTGTTGCCGGAAAATAAGTAGGGCAGTAGGCAGTGGCTCTAGATGATGGTTTTTGGAGAGGGTGTTTGAGAGAAGAGAGAGATGAGTGAGACTAAGAGAGAGCAAGGAGAGATAATAGGGTTGATTTTTTTTATTTTTTTTAACTTTTTAAAATGATTGAATAAACTTAAAATCAATTAAAAATTTAAAAAGGTATAAAGACTTAATTACCCTCTTGTACAAAGCACATGAGGTGACTAAACCGACCAAATTAACAGAAAACGTTATAAAGAATTATTATTGCAACAAAATGATAGTTAAAGGGCAAAACTTGCAGCTTTTTTCTTAAAAAGGACTAAACCTGCAATTTGCGGTTAGTTAAAGGAACATCTATGAAACTAACTCCGCTAGAAATCAAAACGTCGTCATGGAAACCTTTTAGCGATGACATGCTGTCGCCAAAACTCCGCTAGAAAGCTCGGAGCCCCTTGCTTGTATTTCCCCTCCATCTCTTTTCGATATTGCCAATACAACTTCCAATTTGGATTCCTGTTCCGAGGGCTCCACTTATCTTCTGGATAATCATATTTATCCTCTGCAGAATAATATGCTTGGGCTTTTAGAACCCCACCCTCATCATAAGGACAATCATTTGCTAGATGAGGTCCACTGCAGTTGTCACACCATACTTGCATGGCTTGAATTGTTTGATCGACTTTTTTATCCCTCGACCTAGTGTATCTAGTTTAGCATTCAGAGCTGCTAAACCATTGGTAGTATCTGGAGCTATGGAGGTCTTTTTCTTGAAAGATGAATCTCTTGTGAAATGCCATTGATGAGAATGTTGGGCCAACTCTTCAATTAATGCATATCCATCGGCAGGAGTCTTCTTTGGTATCGGACCCTGCGAGTCAACTATTTGCCTTGTGCAGACATTGATCCCATTATAGAAAGTTTGAACAACTTGTTGTGGGTTAAGATCGTGTTGTAGGCAGTTTTGCAACATGTCTTTATAACGATCCCAAGCGTCATATAGGGTTTCGTCATCTAACTGCACGAAGTTTTTGATTTGCATTTTTAATTTAGCAATTTTGGAGGGTGGGCTGAAGTGCCTAACAAACCAGGTTTTCAAATCCACCCTTGTCCGAATAGTAGGCTCGGATTTTAACCAACGTTTGGCTACCCTTTTAAAAGTTATTAGAAATACTCTCAGCATAATGGCATCCTTGCTGACTCTTGGGATATGGAAGTAATCAACAATTTTGGGAACGGCTTCGATGTGTTGATTTGCATCTTCATCATCCTTTCCGGTGAATGGAGATTCTCTCAGTAAGTGAAGAAATTGACCCTTTATATCGAATGCTCTTTCTTTGGGAATCATGGGTCGGATGAGACCGGGTCCCGTACTTTCCCGAGTACGACCAGCGTACTCCTTCAACGACAGATTCACTAGATTTTCGTCCATCTTCCTTACCTTATCTCTCGTTCGTGTTTCTTTGAATAATCGATGAAATTCACACTCCGGTTCTTCAAATGGTAAAACAAGCTCAGAAGTAAACTTCTTAGGCATGCACTACCTAACGACTAATGATTGTAGCTAGTAACACCGAACAAATGAGTAAAGGAATAACAAACACTCCAAGAACAAATCAAAAAACAGAACGGAAAGCTGCACTAAGCTGCTGGAAATCGACGGATGCGTCGTGTCAGCGTATGTAACGCGTCGCATTATGCAAATAACAGAAGCTTCCTATAGATCTAGAAAGTGTAACACGTCTCTTCCAAGGATGTAGCATGTCATGTTCATGGCAAAACAGAATCTAGCTATTGTTTTGTTAATATTGTTTATATATTTTTTTTGTATTTTTTTATATTTTGTATCTTTTGTCTTTATATATTTAATAAAAATAGAAACTAGCAGAAAAAGATAAATTAGTTTAACTATACTAAAATAAAACCGTTCCCTGACAACGGCGTCAAAAACTTGATGTGCGTTTACGTACCAATTTTAAATTTATAAAATGGAATTACCGGGTAGCAATTTAACACAATAGGCAAGAAAACCTAATCGTATTATAATAAAGTGTTGGCAAGACCGAGTGTCGAACACAAGGGGAACGGATATAATTTTAGATATAATTAAACTAATTTACTACTAAAAAACAATAAAAGGGTGGAATTTTATCTATTATCTAAACTAAGCAAACCAATTAGCTAACTTTAATCCTAAGAATCATAAAAAGAAAGATTTAAAGCAAGAAAAACAATAAAGCAAGCAACTTTATGGATTAAAACTGCCAAGATGTGAAGAATCTCAACTTAGACCCTCAATCCTCCCTTTAATTTAACATATTTCAATGAAAGTGCAATTGATCAACATGTTATCATATACCGATTTCTAATATGGCTAAATTTTTTATCAGACTCACTAGCCCTATAATTACAAAAATATTAACCCAATGATCGTGGCATTAACTATCACTTATAAGCAGTCAATCAATTCGTATTATGCTAGATTTAATCAATTGATTTGTATTCATCACAAAATCAATCAATTAACATTGAATGGTCATCACATGCGATTGCAAACACATTAAAGTTAATTTATTTAAATTCTAACTCTAGGAATTAGTCCATCACTAGTCATGAATCCTAATGGTCATAGCAACTCCGTATACAAGCAATCATAGATGGAATGGTCATCTCAACTATGAAAAACTTAGCAATAGGCATAAAGTCAGAAACTTTAACATGAATGGATCTTTGAAAAAGCTAAACATAACAAATATATAACTCCATATAATCCAAATCAATGAAATCTAACTAAAAATCAAAGGTTCATCTTGTCTAAGCAGAGATTAGAGAGCTTTTAGCCAATAATACGAAGAAAACAGCAACTGAAATTCATAGAAAGTAAGCTAAACATGACTGTAATAGCTAATCGAATGTAGATCTATGATGTTATCTTCAAATCTTCACTTCCCAAAGCTTAATCTTCAAGTTCCAAGCCAAATAGCAGTCTAGATCTTGAAAATTTCGTCTCTTGAAACCCTATGGCTGGCTAAGAAGGCTGTGTATCCATTTTTCATATCAGAACAAGTGTTTATATAGTGTTGGGAATTGCCGAAGACGCGTCGCGTTACTTTCTCGGACGCGTTGCATCCTTTGAACTTCGCCCGTATTGTTCGACTATGCCTCCATCAACGCGTCTCGTTACTCAACATGGACGCGTCACGTCGACTGATTTTTAGAATATTTGACTTTCCTTCAAAACTTGAGTCTTTTGTGCAATATCAGTCTTTAAACATCTAAATATCGTGTATACAATATATATAAATAAAGCAATATCAGTCCTTTCGTGAACATCTGTTTGTAATTAAGACATGACTATAATAGATTACCCTTAAGATTGTGTTGGGTTGAAAAAGTTGTTTGAAGATTGTTTGGTATTTAATGCTGACTGATTTAAAGATTAATACTGTGTGTTTGTGGTTAGTACGGGTGATCAAAGTTAATACTGGTAGTGTTAAAGTTATTATTTTTAGTTCAAAGTTAATACTGCTTCAACAAACTTACTACTGTTTGAAGGAAGTTAATGCTGTTAATGAAGAAAACAGTAAGGATGAATTCCTTCATTTTAGGGATGATAATTATGGATAAGATGTGTTGTTATCTATCCATAATTAAATGATCATGTTAGCGTAATTAGTTGATTCTGTTTTATAATCATTTTAATTATAAATACTCATATTTACATAGATATGATAAGCATAAGAGTGTGATTAGAAATTTTAGCCTCAAGATTTATTCTTGATCCTTACAATAGAGAAATATTATACGTCTTGGGCTTTGATTATTATTTTTTATAATCGATTGAATCAAGTTATCAATATAATATTTCTTGTTACTCAAAGTGTTATTTCACAAACTTCTTTGTTTATTCTTGGATTGTTCGTGTGTGTGTTCAAATAGTTTGTTAATCCGATCCTGATAAATTGCCACAGAGTGGTCAATATTATGCCTAACTAAAGGTTTCTATAACTATCATTCCCGGTCCTATTAACCAAACACACCCCACTTATAAGCTAACCTATAGGTAAGATTCTTCATAAAAATTAAAGCCAAAAGCCTTAAAGATCCAGGGGAAATGTAAATAGGAATTAAATCTTCAAAAAGAAATCTAAAAGATTAACAGATCTAGTTTTGGATTGATTTAAATATAGCAAATATAAAAGACTTAGCTTATAGACACAATTCAAAAAAAAAATCAAAAACTCTAAAAATAAGGTTTTACCAAACATCATGCCTAAAAGACATAGGCAAGTCACCAGGTCATCTATTATTGTTTACTTTCTATCACATATCTTTTTTTTCCATACCAGTGTTATATCATTTTTTCTTTAATTTTCTTTCCTATTTTTTAACTCATTATACCAACTTTCTATCTCATTCATCGTTCATCCTTTCTTTAAATTAAATATAAAGAAGAAGGGGGAGGGAGAAAGGTAGAGAGGGGGGCGGGGTTCAACGGGTCGGGGATGCAAAAAAAAGTTTCTCAAATTGGGGTGGGTTTAGTGGTGTTCCAAAAATGTCTGAAAAGAACCCGTTGGCTGGACAGAGAGGCGTAGCGCCCGGCCTAAACTAAGGTCGATAATGTCTTGATGTTTGTTGATATTGACTATGTATCTTTTTCTTTCTTAATCACACGAAGCAACCTCAATCCTTTGCAAACAGAATTATCCTATTCTTGAAGTTCGAGCCGCAATAGAATTTCAAACGGTACCTTCTTTCCAAATATAAATAGTAGAGTTAATTACATTTTTGGTTAGTGCGTTGTTACTCTTTATGGTTTTGGTCCCTAAATTTTTTATTTTACAGATTTTGCCCTTTAAATGCCCAAACCTCCTACGATTTTGGTCACTATCTCGATATAGATACACCAATGGTAGACGGTGTAGCAGACGACGGCGGAGTCGATAGAGTGGTAGATGTAACACCCTGATTTTCAGTCCAAATTTAAACTTTTCCAAATCTCAATTTAAAACATAGTTAATACAATACTTGTTAACTTATTGCGGAAGCATTATAATTTTCTTCAAGTATTTCAACAAAATATAGTAACCTTTTAACTGTAAACATTATCAATGATTATAGCCAAAAACTTTTGGTGTTACCACAGTCAAGCTCACGACTATATACAAAAGAGTGGGAAATCCAGGTTTACCAGAAGTGCAACAAATCAAAGCTATGCCCAAGGCATCTACCCGCCTCACCAAGGCCACTAGATATCCTGCGGATACAAAACATTTTACATACCGAGTTAGCTATAAACATACCCAATGAGTACAACCAAAAACATTAGTATTTTCAAAATCAAGTCATCATCTTTTGAAAATTCGAGTTTGGCAACAAATATTCTTAAAAGTATCCACATAAACACATAAGGATGTGGGTCTGTCCATTGAGCCACAATGTCTCCACGTGGTAGCTAGCCACGGTCAACACGTGCTCAAATGGGGGATAACCACATCTCCCCGTCAAGGTGGGGGAA
>JAUEJL010124618.1:0-11640 GCA_032274825.1 Drosophyllum lusitanicum | reverse complement strand
TTTTGAGTAAGGATTTAAACAAGCCGAGCCAGCCACTTATCTAGCCGGGCTCTTTTAGGCTTTTTTAAGCTCGAGCTCGAGCTCGAGCTCGGCTCGTTTAGAGCTTATGATATTTAGCTCGAGCTTGGCTCGTTTAAATATTTATGACGCTCGGCTCGGCTTGTTTAGGCTCGGATATTATTTTGATATTTTTATTAAAATGTTCTATATAATTATTAAAAATTAAACATATAAAATATAAATTATGTTATATATTGAGCTCGTTTAGACTCGTTTAAACTCGGAAGCCCACTTTTTGGAGCTCGAGCTCAGCTCGTTTATTAAATGAGTTTTAATCTAGGCTTGAGCACGAGCTCTTTAAGGCTTGACTGATTTCGAGCTTTTAACGATCTGAGCTCGAATAGCTCGCGAGTAGCTCAGCTCGTTTACATCGCTAGTTTTGAGTGTTTAAATTTACGCTTCACCACAACAAAACATTTATTATGACCAATCATCATAAAAAAACATAGTCATCTTTTCTTTAACCGACACATGTTTGTTATCTTTTATTCAACCTTTTACTCTAAAATATGCACAAAGACCCATCATTTTAGTCATCTTTTCTTTAACTGCCATTTCCTTTCAACAATTATAATGTAAATCGAAGTTCCAACATTACCGAGTATTATCTTGTATTCTTTTCAAAGTTCTATTCCTGAAATATATAAAAACACAAGTAGAAAACAATTATGAGTACATTTTTTTATCTACGTCCATAACACACTAGTTAAAATATCAATAAGATTAACGTATATGTTCAATTCAAAAGAACAAAAAACTAATATACGAATACTCTATAATATACCATTCAAATAAAAACAAAAACATAACTAACATATTAGCTATTCAAGACCATACATTAAAGACATAAGATACCATACAATTTCCAAAAAAAGAAAAACATAACATCTAACATGGTAATAGTATCCAAATCCAAACATGAAAGGCACTTTTTGAGCTTAGGGTTACAATGGAAGTGTGATATAACAAGACCACTTTTTAAAACATCTGATTGTTTACATAAATAAGATCTTAATTTAAAAAACAAAAACGTCCTTATTTTCAAATTGTTCGAATATTTCCATAGAAAAAACAACATAAATGAAAAGGAAAAAAACTTAGGTCTTGCTTGTTTTAAAAGATGTAAAACGTCTTATGTGTTATTTCAAGTACGCTCGAGTAAATATGAAATAGATTTTAAGATCTGTCAAAAAATAAGTGATATTCAATCAATTCCAAACGTAAGATCTTTGAAACACTTATCACTTATTCTTAACAAGCAGCCTTTTACGAACAAGAACGAAACCATAAGAAAAGAGTATAAATGAAGAGCTTAGAAAACCCATTTTCACGAAGTTGGATAAGGCCGGAGAATTGGATAGGATAAACCCAATTTCACGAACTCCATGTGCGCGGACATTTTTACGGGTTGTATATCATAACTTTGATAACTACTTTCTTAATTAAAAAAAAAACAAATATTAAAACTTTAAAGTAACAAACAGTTGTCACGTGTTTTAATACTATATTTAAGACCAACATTTAATTCTTACGATATTGACGAAAGATACTCAATTAAATATAAATCCATATGATATAATCATAAAATAATAATATCTAGGTATTATTTTGAAGTTTTCTAATTATATTCCTTGAAGATTTAAAATATCTGTTATCTTTTCAAAGAAAAAAAAATGGATTTATGAGAGAGGAGCTGAAATAAATTTTTTTTCATAAAAAAGGAAAATGTTTGTATATTAGATTAAATTATCTTTTTTTCACACCAAAAATCATCAAACCAAATTAATTGTAACACTAATTTTAAACCTAACTTCTAACACAATATATCGATTTGTCAAATTATAACCTATTTATGGAATTTGTGAAGTTAAAAAACAAATTAAGTATAAGAATTGAAGCACCGACAACAAACCTAAGCACCTGTAGAATCAAAGCATCCACAAAAACAAAGCACTTACAAAAATGAAGTAACAAAATTGAACCTACGAAACGGGAGGTAAGTAATAATCGTCAAAGGTCCTTTAGGGTTGTGTTTGTGGAGATAAATGCCTGCAGAGATTCGAAATAAACACTATATCGCTTCTAAATGAAGTGGGGAATATAGGTTTTAATGTTGATTGTGTATGATGTATCCCTCCATAGGGAGAGGGGCTTAAGTCGTCTCTCTGGGTGGATAACTAGCTAGTGCATGTGATGTGAAGTTATAAGATGGATACCGAAGATGACTAGGTCAGTGACGGTTATGACTAAATAACTTACAGTTGTAAGCCATGATCCCACCACCACGCATTATTGGAAGGTGATAGATGTATAGACCTTGTATATACGAAAATTTCCCAAGTCTATAGGTAAGTTTCTCTTAGCCAAAACTCTGTTAAAATATTTACTCATCATCCTTTCTCCACTTCTATATACTTACCTAATCATCGGAGGGTATACCATAGGAGCTTCGCCTATGGCACCGCTGACAAGTAATTGTTCGTTTAGCAGAACCATCATACAGGTTCCTCAACGTGTTCTAGGCAAGGAAATCAAGCATAATTTCTTGACCTTATCCCTTAATCTGGTACTTAATCATCTCCAGGCCTAAGATGATTAAACAAATGTATTTTGTCTTCCTACAAACAAACAATCATTTTCACTAATATTTGTCTATCTTGAAACATAAGTGAAGCTATAAAAATATATTTATTGTTTAGGAGAAACAAACACCATGTTAGTTGAAATCGTTGAGTCAATATAATTTGGGGCATATCCAAGAGTTAGCAACATAAGGAAAAGGTGAAAAAAGAAATCGAACTTTCAACAACCATAACTTTTTTTGTACTTGGAGTTATGTGATGCATCTTATGAACAAAAAGAATAAGTTTCTCCTGTTTTAGTGATTTTCAAGTTTTGGTTCTATTTAGTTTTAATGTAAATCATTTGATTTCTCGGGTATTTGAGTTAATTTGAATCGAGAACTATCTGTTTGTAATTTTGAGATTTCGACATGCATGCATAGTAAGGTTTTTGTTCATTTACTAGCACTACTCTCTAACGTTGTATTCTTGAGTTAATCTTTAGAGTGGGAAGGAAAAAGAACAAATTGCACATGTTCTCGAGTTTTTAGGAGGAGAAGGAAAGGTAGTTTAGAGAATATTTTATGCAAAATTTCACCTTTACAAAATGAGATAATTGTGAGGTAAAGAAAAACTTTATCATCTAATTTTCTATCTTTTCCTCCAACTCAAAAAAAAAAAAAAAAAAAACACAAATCAGTCATTTATTTTATTTTCTTTTCCTTCTCTTTCACTGCATTTTGTGTGGAATACTATTTTCTTCTTAGCGAGAGTCATTATAGTATACACAGGCTCCAAATCGATCATATTTGGAAAATATCATATATTGAAAGTACCTTTATCTAACTTTAGGTACATTCACTAATTCATCACCTTGTATATATAAATTTAGTAAGTCCACTCCCTAACCCAAGTTGAACCCTAATTAGATGTAACCTGAAATTAGAGAAAAGGGGAGAGTTAGAGAGATTGATTTCTAAAAGTATTATATGTTATTATAGATTTCTAAAATTTGTGGCACACTTTTGCGTTACACCACTAAATCAAATTTTTATTTATTTAAACATTTTTAGACGTGCCACATTCGGTTAAGTTTAAAAACACATTAAATGAAATTTTGAACGTAATTTTTTCATCTTCCCTCTCATAATTCAAGTATCGTATCGCGTCTTTTCCTCTTTCTGAAAGAATAGACAACGAAAAACCCTTCCCTACTAGTACCAAAATCCCTCATACACCCCCTCGCCATCGAAGCATCAACTACAGTCTCCCGTCAGTGAAATACCTTCTCCAAATGTCGACTACTGCCTCCAGTCGGTGAAATACTTTATCGAGACATCAACTTCTTCTTCTTTTACTATTGGCTACAAGGTATTTAACAATTTATTCATAATCAATTATTTAGCCATCTGGTAGTAATATTCAATTCCCATTTCAAGTTATTGAATAATCTCTTAGTTATATTCCATTTCGGCTTCTGAATTTCTATACATTCGATTATTTCAGCCCTAGCAATTTGTAATCTGATTGTCTTACAAGGGCGCAGGGTCGTTGGTGGTTATGCGGTGCTGCTGGAAGACAAATTATTTACTATTCCTGTTGAGATACTTTAGAGCTTTATTGAAATAAGTGAGATGGGTTTCTTACTTATTTACCTGAAACTTGTTAATTTCACCAAAGAGTATTCAAGAAAAGAACTTTAAGCTACAATAGACACAACATTCACCATAGAGTATCTAGAAACATAAATGCTAAGTGCTATAGAATGATTTAATTTTGATGATTTGAGTATATGTTCAAAAAAAGATTTTGTGAATTAAGTTGTATAGCTCGTGTGATAAACTCTTGGCTTTGCAGGTAATCGTCCTCTTAATAAGCTCGCTAGGGACTCGGGCATAACTCTCCTTAAGGCACATCCTCCATTGCTAGAAACTACATATCAGAGTATTTTTATTGTGGTCTAGTCAAACTCCACAACTGCATTTGCCTCTTTGGTAGTTCCATTGTTCTCTGTTTCTTACGTCTAATTTGAACTTGTTGTATGTTAATCATTTATATTAGAATTTGTCAATGTTATAGGATATCTTGGTCATTTCTAGTTCACATATTTCTAACTTAAAAGTAAGGATAAAGAGTTCGAATAATGCTTCAACATCTCATGAAGCAGCAAAAGGTATGTGATTGGTCATATATTGGATTGAATTATAGATTTCTAGCCAATTTTTTGGTCATATATTGGATTGAATTATAGATTTCTAGCCAATTTTCCTTTTCTTTAAGCATTTCCCTTTTGTGAATTCCATCAAAATAAAGTTTGGCTGGAAAGTAGAAACATTAAATATTAATGTTTTCTAGATATTATTCGGTTTAAACATGTTTTAATCTTTTTTTCAATTTCAGAATATGTTACCAATCTTGACAAATTCGGAATTGCTGACAGGTTTTCTTATCTTAATATATATTGTTATGGAACTCAATTTAAAGAACTTGTTACTCATTAGTAGTCAATATTTTATTGTTAGCATCTTGAATACTATCATTACTCAAAGATCTTTATTTTTTTAACAGATGACGGCTGGTATCATTGCTAAGAAAGAGTTAACACGAGGGTTATTTAGCTTGCATAAAGATTGCAAAAGAGGTTCACGAGCATGTTGAAGTTTTGTGTTTTTATTAAAACACTTGATAGTTTCATGTGTTTTATGTTAAAATATTTACACTTGTTTAACACTTATTAGATATTTGAATATTTTTGTAAGACAGTTGAACTTTTAGTCAAAGTGATGCTATTATACATATTTTGGTTTTGTTTTCTTTGTATATTGTAAATAAATAATGATTATAATAAATTACAAATAATATGATAAATAACATTGTTTTCTATGTCTTTTAAGTTAATAATCCAATTTTTATGACAAAAATTATGTGTCACTAAAGTAGTATGAATTAAATATCAATAGCTTTTACCGGCATAAATTTAATTGCGCCACAAATACCTTTTTGTTTATTTTGGTAAAAAAAAGTGTCATTAAAAGCTTAATAGTTTGCAGCGGCAAACAAAAAAATTGCCACTAAAAGGTTTTAGTGGTAGCACTTCTAGCGACACTTTTTTGTGTGCCGGTGATTCCCAAAATGGTCTTTAGCGACACTTTTTTGGTTTTTTGTGGTACTTTTTGTATGCCATTAAATGACACTTTTTTTTTGTAGTGGTAAGTGAAAGAAAAAGATTTTACACACACACACACACACACACACCCACCCACCGAGGCAGGATCAAATGTGAACATATTTTAAAGTGAGAACTTGAAGAACAATTTATAGCACTTGGATGATCTTTATTTAATAGTTGATATTAAACTTGGTTTAACCAAGGTATGTTGAGTTTTAATTATTTGGTTTAATTAAGATATGTTGAGTTTATAGCTCTTATTTATCTAATTAAATGATTGATCTGCAAGTGTTTTCACCGTTCTTAGCTTAAAAGGTCTTCTAACCGGATCTCTCCTCTATGTATCTTTAGGTTGTTTTTTAAAGGCAATATCTATATATATTAAAAGAAAATCATTGTTAGGAAAGTTTCCTTGAATAAAAATTTAATTAACCAATCAAAATATTTCATTTTCTCAATTTTGACCAAAAATTTTAATTTTGACTTTCACATTTGGAATGATCAATTTGTAAGAGTATATGGAACAAGTTATGAGGGAGCTAAATATATAGGGGCTGTTTGTATAAATTATATATTTATATTTAGTGGATGTATTAATTTTATATGTTTATAGTTTTTCTTTTATAACTTTTAATGTCTAATGATTGGTATAAATATAATTACATATTTATAATCGTCTCATTTTTATCTATGTTTTGATGTAAATGTTACTGTAATGACACAAAATTAAAATTAAAAAACGATATTTCATAATCATTGAAAAAAGTGAGTTACTATATTTGATTTTTTGTAATTCGAAATGTAGTGACACTTAATCTTTTCTAAACGGGAATAGGTATTTTTTTGTTTATCTCCATTATAAAACTCTAAACGAGAAAACATATTTATGGTTATTTTTATGTTATAAATCACTAAATCAGTAATCCTCTTCTATAAAGTATTTTTTTATTTAGATTATACGAGAATATATATCTACATCAAATTAGTTAAGTATAATACCTTTTTATGGGATAATTTATGTTTGTGAATCCCTAAATCAGTTATCTTTTTCATTGACATAATCATACAATGTTAAACTCTCGATCTGTTTTTCCGATGCCAATGATTTCATAATAAAAGGTTTAAACTGTGATGGTTTTAATAAACACTATGTATAAGTGATTAGCCGATCAGAGCTTTGCATGTCAAAAAGAATGTTATGAGTATGACATCCGAATTTTAAAACAATGTTATTATGAGATAATGATGTGATTTATGTATTTGTTATGATTTATAATTTGAGTTTTATGTAATAACAATAAAAAATTGGTTAAATTATATTTAAAGTAATCCTTAAGATTTTGAAATTAAGAAGCATTAATTATTTATATTTAAATGTTTAACTCTTATTTTTAATATACTATGTTTTCTATAATTATATTCTGATAAAAATAATTATGACTAAGCGTGTATCACATGGGGATCTAACAAACGAAGAGGTTGAGTACATAAACAATTACATGATATCAATGAACATCTTTTCGATCGAAATTATTTTTAGGGAGTAATTTTGTTACAACAAATGAAGAGATTGAACATATAAATGATTACATACATGGTATCAATGTTAAACACCATTGAGGTATCATATATATTTGAGTTCAAATAATAATGTTAAAGTGAACTTTCTTATCATTTTTTAAAATCATTGTACGCACTTAATATACTTAATTCCCTCAAGGTTTCATATTTGTGATGATGATAGTAACCTAACAAATAAAACTAAAGTACTACTTAAAATATAAAAGCTCTCGTCTTAATTCAATCTTTAAATATTCAATAAATATGTTGTTTTATTAGTTATTTTTTATATGGATATGATTATGTTTGTTTAAATGTTTTAGGTTTTTTAAATCTTACCCGTGCATGTATGAGTCATTTAACTAATTTATTTTTAACACTGAATTACTTTACAAAAACATCATTTAACACATTTGTAAGTCATAAAAATGTGATGCCTTAAACCTCAAACTAATAAACTCCCAATATATATAACAAGATCAAAACAACACCTTAATTTCCATAGTTCTTTCCATGACCATACAATCTAACTTGAAAAAAATACTTCAACCAACACTTGCGCTTCTACAACTGAACAACATCCACAAGCAGGACAAAGATTTAATTTGTCAAATTAAGTCCTCCATTTTTAAGCTAGCTACATTTTTCACCATGAATAATTTTATTTTGATGCGGCCGGTCAGATCAATCACATTCCTGTTGTAAGACCCGTGAAATTAATATGCTATAAAATGGAATATAACTTAAAAATCAAATCTTATATGTAAACCTCACGTACTACTAGTGTGTGTGTATATATATATATATATATATATAATATAATGGAAACAATTAACAATAGAGATCTAACAAACCTCTCAATATGCATGTACCAAAACTTAAATGCTCCAAGAACTTAAGTTCAAGCTTTAAATAACTTGTAAACCAAAATCCAATGGACATTTTCGATCGGCCGGTATCAAAGGGTTTTTTAGAAGCTTCCAACTTCTACTCTTTTGAAGCGTACGTAAAATTATACAAATATTCTTCATGAATGTTTATATCAAATATTGTTAGCATTTAAGTTTTTAATTGCATCATTATGTTGTTGTACTCTTTTGAGCTCAATGTGTTATATGAGTGTGTTTGACAAAAATAATTTTAACGGAGTCAAAAGTTGGAACCAAAAGCTAGTAACCAGGGGCGGACCTACTCTTGATCTTGTGGTGACACGGGTCATCAGTCAATTTTGCAGACGAACCGGAAAATTTCAATTTTTTCGAGCAGGTGTCACGTACCACTCAAAATTTTGAGTTCCACCATGCCACCAAAATCTAATAAAAAATAAATTTTTTTAAATGATAAAATATAGTTCAATATTCGATTTATATCTTTAAAATACTTTAGGTTACCTTAAAAAGAACAATTTAATTAACAAAACTTCTTATAATTGTGCTTTTTTTAGATTTTGGCCCTAAAATACCGGAACAACAACTGAAACCTCGTTAACCGACCCGATTAATTAATTGAAAACTTGAAAAAATCTCAAACAACACACTCAATCTAATTAATTTTATTTTTGTCATTATATGGTACCACAAATCACCAAATATCTTGGGTCCTCCCCTGCTAATAACTTGAGTCGAAAGCTGGAATTTTTGTTTTATATATGTGATTGACAAAGTAGCTGATAGCTAAAGTTGAATAGAGAAAAATGATAAAAAAATAACAAATCTAAAAAAATAATAAAAATGAAGACAATTTTTTTTGAAAGACATTGTAATTAAAGAAGGTTTTTTGATGATTTTGAGTGTGTTTGACGAAATTAGCTAGAGCTGATTAATTGATTATCCCAAGCTTAAACCATAAGCTAATTAGAAAGACTTTTATTTTAGGGGATTATGAGAGATTATGTTTTTAATAATCCCTCAAGATTTTAACACCCGAACGAGGTTTAAGGGCTGGAGATTAGGAAAGCTAAAATCCCAAACCCCTATAATCTCTCATAATCTTATTGCAGAACACACCATTTATATACAGAAACATTCCACGTAGTTTTCAAATGTCAATTCAAATGTTCTTTTTCAGTTTTTGAGTTTTTATTTAATAAAAAGTTTCCAAATCTTATATTCAAACAATATGGCTGCGTTTAGCAGGAGAAAATTTTTCTGTTTTTCGGTAAAAAATGGTAGAGTTTTCATTTTCTGAAAAAAAAATAGAAAACGTGTTTAGATGAAGAGGTAAAGTTTTTCTTTTTCAGAAAAAAATAGAAAAATGTTTGGTTGAAGTGTTTTCTTGAAAAAGTTGTTTAAAAAAGTATGAGAGTTTGAAAAAATTGAGGAGTCTGGAAAAATGTGAATAAGTGAGAGTTTTCTGTTTTCTTGGGAAAATGTGCAAGTGAATATGTTTTCTAATTTTCAGTTTTCTTAGAAAAATTTTGTGAAAAAATAAAGGATTTTTCTGAAAGTGAACGTAGCTATAGCTTTTTCTTTTGAAACAAAACTTTGCTGGTTTCACAATTATATGTAACAAATGACAAATGTCTACATATAAACAAAGCATCCAGTTAAGCAATAGGTTTTATCAGTCTACACAATATAACAACATAATTATTTTCTGTTTATCAGTGGTTTTATGTATTCTAACGGTTGTATCTAATAACTTAACTAGTCAGGATTATTTTATCATGGTGTATGTATGTATGTATGTATGTTTGTATGTGTGTGTGTGAGAGTGTGTGTATATACACACATAATTAAATAAGAACTTAAATATGAATAAGAACAAATAAATTGATTAAAAAACATCTATGAATTTATAAGATTCATAATTATACATCTTAATTAGAGTATTTCGTGAATATTCATGAAATTGAGTTAATTATATATAAGTTTTGGATGAGTTTTTTTATTTTATTATTTTAACTTGTCTAGTTTTTCAACTGTATTTTGCTTTGATTAATTATAGAAAACAAATTACTTTACATGCAGCTGCCTTTAATTGTATTTCAATTTTTTTGTGAAAAAACAAATAAATATTTATTTGATGCTAAGTTTTGAACTTACAACTACTATGCAGTTTGAATAAAACTAGATTATAAAAAAAATCCAGAATTGTGGCAAGTGAAAACTACTACCAAATATAAAATATTAAAAAAGGAGTATTAAAGGGGAAAGTGCGCATTTATTTTTCCAAAAGGAAACCCAAGATTAAGGATAAAAGAGCCTCCTAAAATACTAGTAAACTATAATTAATTAATTAAATCGGCTGTAATAAATAAAAGAGAAAGCCATGAATAATAAAAGATTTAGAAAAGCTAGCAAAATATATAGAATAAGAATATTCACTTACTCAATCGAATTATTTATAATGCTTAATTTATTAATTGTTTGTAAATTGCTTTAATTATGATTAGATTAATTGACTAACATAAATGACTAACTTACAACAAATAAACAAAAATAATAACAAAATGACGGAGAATACAAATCTAGACATTACAAATCAGCTGATTAAAACATAATAATAATATTAATTAAATAGATGATCAAATTAACATGATTATATGAAAAACAAATATACGGTTGAATACAAAATGTGTTATTAGAAAAATGATATATCTTTCTACTTTTTTCTTCTATTTCATCTTCCTATTTATCACAAAATCTGGTGTTATTAAGCTAGGCTTGTTGCCCGGTTAAATACTTGTTGTGTGTGTAGGGGTGACAAGGCACAAAGAGCATGGCGGCTGCAGATCGACTTGAAAGTAGATGTCATAGAAAGAACATCGAATTAAGCGACATTTTATGTTGGATGACTTTCTAAACTTCAAATGGGCAATCTTTAAGCAAATCTCCGGAGTCCGTGATAATTATACAACACATATATATTATCACGAATTATATTATATTTCTACACGAATATATATAGGTAAGATATTCTCTAGATACTTCATACAGGAATTAATGCATATATTTCTACACGAATATATATATAATATATAGATAGATAGAGAGAGAAGATATTCTCTAGATACTTCCATACAAGAATAAATGCACATATTTTTGTACGTATATTGTGCAAACAAGTGTATTTTTAAAGGGATGAATTTAATTAAAGATCACCATTATTTCCGGTTTGATCATCTAGCTTTAAGATTAAAAATTATTAATTTAGCAGATTAATAATAAGCTTTCCACTACAGAAGTCCAGAACAGCATGCTTAATTATGCTATATATCTAATTAATGCCATAAAGAATTTCTTTTTATAATCATCGATCAACCATATAAGTTGATTTTTGTTTCACTAG
>JAUEJL010124607.1:0-11640 GCA_032274825.1 Drosophyllum lusitanicum | reverse complement strand
AGCCTTTTCCTTTGATCTCTTTCACCACTGATTCTTCCATTTTCACACGAACAGGGACATGTACACAGATATGGCGACTCCAGTGCATCTATTTCATCTCAGAATCCTTTCAATTTGTGAAAGTAAACTTCAATTGTGCAATTTGTTTGTTGCAAGTGTACAATATCATGTGAGAGTTGATAGATCCTGTGTCCATCTAATTGAGAATAGTGTTCTTGAAGTTCATCCCAGAGATCGACTGCAATATTAACAAATGTAAGTGAATTACTTATCTGATCAGAGATTGTATTCAACATCCATGATATGCTCATATAATTAGTTCGATCCCATAGTGCCTTCATTTTCGAATTGGATTCTGCTTCTTTGTATTCTCCAGTGAGGATCTTTAGCTTGTTTTTGGCATTTAGGGCAATCATCATTGACCTTCTCCATGAACAATAGTTGTCTGATCCTGTGAGCTTATTAGAGATTAGAATCAATCCCGGATGATCATGTTGATGGAGGTATAGTGGATGATCGGGAGAGCTTGGATCTTCATCAGATAATGATGAATTATTTGGTGATTCTGCCATTGATCTTTGATTCAAGAAACCTCTTAGTTTGAGCGATGATGCTCTGATACCATGAGGTAATTGGAGAAACAATCAAAGTAGTTGATTGTATTAAGCAGTAGTAAAATCAATTATGTAATACAACGAAGTAGCTAGCTATATATACATGAAGAAATGAAAGTGACAGCTAACAAAGAACTAACTAAATAACTACCAACTAACTAACTTAAATTAAGTGGACTCAAGTTGGTTGAACTGGATTTAAGTGTTTACTCCTTTGCTTGTATTGAGTCGATATATTGGATATGACTTTATAAATAATAAAATGTTTTTATTATTTACGAGTAAAACCTGATTTAAATATTGGTATAATATTTATTTCGGAAGTAGTTTGTAATTACTTAAACCTAAAGGTTTTTAATGGTTTTCTTGAATAATAAGTTTAAGTTTAAGTTTAAGTTTAAACTTGTACTAAAACTTATTAAGGATATATAAGATAAGATATCAAAAAATTACAACTAACCCAAAAAGTTCTCTCCCTCTATCCCTCTCGTTTTCAGCCGTACGCAAACACACACACAGAGTAAATCCGATTCCAATTTCGTGAGTTGAAAGGTTTAGTGAATCCTTTATGCGGTTTAGTAGCATAGTTCGTGGAGATGCTATGATGGTATAAATCTCTCTAGCATTCCAAGGTTTCAAGAACAGCTTCATTGGTTTTTCTGATATACTCTTGTTCTTAGTTTTATTAGTTTTTATATGGAATAGAATGCATAATTGTTGGGGTTTTTAGTTAAAATTAATCACATTTATATTTCTACAATGGTATCATAGCCAATTTTATTCTTGTTTGGATTTCTTGTATCTTGATAAGAAGATTTAAGGATCAAGTTTTGTTTTTTATTTTGGTATATATAGTTGTTTACGTTTTAGTTTAAAATTTTATAAAATCAAAGTACATAATCTTTATTGTTTTAGATTTGTTTGGGATTAAAATTATGTTTGTTACGTGTTTGGGACCAAAATAAAAAAACCAAGAAGTGGGATACGACCCACAACCGGAACCATGGCCTAGTCTATTTTGGATTGGGTCGATATATATCGGTTAGCCGGGCCTTGGACTCTGACGTTGGGCTTCGGCCCAAGCTGTGCTCCTCAGTTGGATAGGGCCTTGCATCCGAGTCGGTTTCGGAAAGAAAGTGGGCGTCGGCCAAAGTTCAGATATCAGGTCGGGGTTACGACCCAAGTTCAATTTGTCGACGATTAAGGCCTCGGCCCAAGTCGAAGACCTATATATGGTTTGAGTTTTGTGATGATGGGTCTCGATCCTACTAAACTCACAATAGTTAGTTTCAATGTTTGAACTATTAATTCTAAGTTATGAATTTTGGAATTAAGTTAACTTAAAACTGTAAGTTAACATTTTTGGTCGTAACTAAACATTAACAAATATTGATTAAAATGAATTAAGTGGTTTTAAATTATTTAAGTTGAAAACCAAGTTTCTCATCGGGTTTGATATAAATCTCTTGATTTTGTTTGTCATATTTGGGATGTTTAACCGAGCCTTAGATCTTGTAATTTTTTGTTTTTAAGATATAGAATAGTTTAGAATTAATATTTTTCGTATCAAGAGAAGGAGCAAGGAGTCCCGGTCCCAATGCAATGGAATGGGACTAAGGCGAGCACGGATTTATACCCGATCTCCTAAAGATCTAGAAATCGTGTTTTAGTTTTTATTACGATCGGTAAAAAGGCTACCTTCCAAAAATAGCACGTGTCGGCGTGATGTGCCCAAAACATCCTCCGGGACATGTGATATATGGGTCCTAGTCAATAAATATAATTTTAAGTGGTATTCATTTATTAGAAGTTTTTATAATCAAATTGTTAAATTGGATTCTTTTATTTTCTGTAGATCTAGATTTGTTCCGTTATTCCACTTTATTCACATGAAGAATCTCTTCGGCTCATCATGAGTAAGTGAAAGCTTATAGGTCCACACTTGTTGATTTGAAAGTTGCACTTTAGAAATGTATTAAGTGCAAAGGGTAGCTGTACGTTGTAGATGACAAGCCTATTGTGCGACAGTGAAACAATTCTACGGAAAATGAGCATGATATTTTTTTGAAATACGTAGCTCATGAATAAAACATTATGTCTATTCCTATTCTCTCAGTGTCGTCCGAGTTTACAGATGATCTTAGGAAAAAATCTTCTCACGGGTTTGTACTAGTCTTAGAGAGCAAGTTTCGAAACTTTGCTCATGCTAGGTGTTTTCTAGCCATGAGGGGTGTTCTTTCACGACAGATGAAAGAAGGCCAGTGTCCAACTCCCTTACAGTTGACTACCAAGCTTTGGTGGAAGAATATGTTAGAGGATGATGACTCGATTGATGAACTCGAAGAAATCTATTGCCGAGTCCGTGTGGCAACAAGGACATATACGAGCACTCATTTGACAAAGAGCAGCTGAACAGTGGTTCGCCCAATAATATAGGTTTGTTTATGATAGATTGTGCTAGTGCAATCAAGGTCATAAATAAATTTAAACATTATTGATAATTGTTTGATGATTCAATTTTAGATATGTGACCTAGCCGCCACCCCTCTAATCATCGGAGACCACCCCCAGCGATTACCGCCACAGCCGCCCCCTAAAACAACGATAAACATTATTCGTCAAATAATAATCATCCGCCATCATCCACCGGCGACCATCGCTACTTCTCTCTTGTGAAACCCACCCACAATGGAGGTCAAATCGGTGTAAGATTTGGGGTCATAAAAGTAAGAGAAACCCACCCACAGTGGACCACGACACACTATCACTTTCCTGCTGATCTGGAAAAAGTTGACAATTTTAGGTTCATTCAATCTTCTTCTCCTTCGATCTTGATGACTACGGGCGAAAAGTCAGTTTTTGATGAACATAAATTAGATTTGATGAGTGGGTTATACATTAGATTTGATGAACAAAAATCATATTTGATGAAAGTTCTCTGTGGGATCTTCTAAAATTCTTCCACTGTTTATGAATCATGTATCTGATTTGTATTCATGTATGGGGTTGTAAGACTCTATTTTGGTTTTATTTTCTTCTTCATCACTGTTCATTGGGATTTTCATAATGTATATGATAAATAAATATTCATCCAAATTCTTGGTTTTGATTTTGAGTTTTTGTTTTTCATTACCTTAATTGCTTCATCAATTGGTAATGTGCATCGATTGTAGGACTAGATTTGGGATAGGGGTGAGCATGTGACCCAATAGACCCAAAAAACCGACGAACCGGACCTAACCATACCGAGACCGGCCGGTCTTTGGTCCTTGTTTTTATAGATTTCGGGTTTCGGTCCGGTCCGATCCAGGCCTGTCCGGTTTTGTTTAATATAGTGTATAAAACAAACAATAGACCGAAAAAACCGACTAACCGGACCTGACCGGACCGGGACCGGTCGGTCCGGTCTTCGGTCCTAGTTTTTCATAGATTTCGGGTTTCGATTTGGTCCGGTCCGGTTTTTGAACCGATCTCACCCATAATTTGGGAGAATATTTATTTGCAACTTTGGATATGTGAATCTTACATATTTATTATAAATTAGTACAGTTAATTTTCATGAATTTGAATCTGCATCAAATTTGTAGGATTAGGTCATCAACTTTCATAGATTGTGTATTAGAAAACTCACGTCCTTGATTGTTATGCATCATTTATTTCTGTTATCTAATATTGGTTGTTGATTTTGGTTGGCAGAAACTTCATTCATCTATTTACAAACAAATTGATGAGATTCTTCATCAAATTTTAAATAGTTATACATCATCTATATAACCTCTTATAGGTGTGAAGGATGTAAACGCAATAGAAAACGGTAACAACTTAATTTTAGGAATTTATAAAAAGTCATATATACCCTCAACTGTCATTTTTATTAATTTAATTTAAGAAATGAAAACCTTCTTTAAATAGTAGATCTGAAAAATGAACAACCAATATTGCCTCTTATCCCTCTTACAAGAAATGGCCTCTTACAAGAACCTCACACTATATAGGGCATAGTTCAAACGAGAACTGTTTTCGTATTAGAACTGCGAGACCAATGTAGCCCTTGATTAAAATTAATCAATGGCTAAGATTTGTTGGCGGCTCATTAATGCTTCATTAATGACTCATTAATGCTTTATTAATAACTCATTAATGGTTCATTAATGACGCATTAATTAGGGTTATTTCAGAAAAATCAAGTTTCGCAAATTAATGATGGCTCAACCGGACGCAATTCATGGTTGGGTAAATATAGAAATTACCAAAATACCCCTACTAATGAGTCATTAATGGCGTTAAAAACAGTTCCCGTACAAAAAACAGTTCTAGTTTAAACTTTTTCATATATATATATATATATGTGTGTGTGTGTGTGTGTATTTATCATCTTTTGTTGCAAAAGTTATTGCTAAATTAATAATTAGCAACAAATTTTAAGTAATAAAAATTTCGTTGCCGTTGACATTTGCTAGTAGTGTTTCTTCTTGAAACTGAATATGTATGTATATTTTTTAATATATCCTTTTATTCGACGCAGATATTTCTATTAATTTATTCAAAGTAAACCATATTACATGTAAATAAAATATCAAACTACCAACAAGACAAAACTCTATATTGATTAAACATAAAACGTTAAAACAAAAATAAAATCAGAGACAAGATAGAGCTTAAGTTAAACCCCAAACAACACTCATAATCTTAGTTAATTTTATATGGTACAACCAGTCACTAAAAGTTCTGGATCCACCCAGCTTGTATGTAGATGGATATGCTGCAAGATCACATAGAATGATGACGAGTTAGTGGGTATGTGTGATCAAAGGATCAGAATGCTGCAAGATCATTTCATGTTTGTGTTAATCATCTTCATGTTCTTGAAGGTTATTGAGCTTCTTCTGTTGTGTGTGACTGTTTCAATGTTTTTAAAGTTTTTCCTTTGATCATGCAACAGTTTCTTAACTCAATTTGCAAGATATGATGTTTGGTAAGGTGAAATTTCTTAACTTTCTTGATTATATTTTACAAATCTAATTAAGACATTCGAGTATTTCATTAAAACCAAATCTCAAAAGATGAGCACAACTTTGAGTAATTTTTTTATAACGATTTGTTTTAACCAAACTCGTTTGATACTAACGAGTAATCATTTGTCCGCGCTACGCTGCGGATAAAAGTAAATTAATATATTAATTATTTATATCTATTTTATTTTGTAAAAACAATACATCGTATAATATTACCCAAATTTCAATAAAAGATATTTATCAACATTATTAACTGTTCCGTTCTCACGTATTTTCTGTGTACATAAATATTATTCTAAGGCCATTAGTATAGTTTAACACTTTTCTTTTCCTTCCTATTTTCTATATCAGCATCAACTATTATTATATAAAAGAAAATATAAAAACTAAGTATTAGTAGTTGTTACAAAATTAAATTGTTGTTATAAAGAGAAAGAAAAGTGAGAAATAAAATAGGAAAATGAAGGGAGGGTTAAAAATAAAAAAGTTAGAAAAAGAAGGGCTATTAAAAAAATAAGGGAAAAAATGAGAGGGCTGAACCAAAACAACTATTATTATATAAAAGAAAATATAAAAACTAAGTATTGGTAGTTGTTAAAAAATTAAATTGTTGTTATAAAGAAAAGGAAAAGTGAGAAATAAAATAGGAAAATGAAAAGAGGGTTAAAAATAAAAAAAAGTTAGAAAAAGGAGGGTTGTTAAAAAAATAAGGAGAAAAAGGGAGGGCTGAAAATAAAAAAAGGGTGATGGGTGAAATTTCGACTATCACATGAGATATTAATTTCTCATGATTTTTAAGTATATTTACTAAACTAACCTTCAATATCTCATTATAAATTGCCACTTTACTTCTCCAATTGATAGTATAGGTAATTTAATATGGTTTTGATCCAAACGACAAAACCCGTTTGACTCATTATCAAACCCAAGTTGACCCCACCGTTTTACAATGCCATATTGCCATCTTGTGTGCTCACACGGCTTGATGAAAATCGATATTCATACATGCATAGACTTGTGTGTAAGGGTGTAAGATTTAAGTGAGAACACCTTCCTCAGTACACGAAGAACGATAACAAAATCATGAAAATTGATAGTAATACCCTCATTTTTAATTCACAATAACGTGTATAAAAAACAATAAATCTTTAAATTATATTAATGGATTACAAAAACTAAATAAATATATTGGATACATAGTATGCATTTAACAGTAGCCTCAAATTTTTATATATAGTTGTTTTATTAGCTTAAGTTTCAAAGTCTCAAATTTGTATACCCCGAAACAAATGCATGTTTTTCCTTCATCTCACCTCATAGACTTACACAATACAATATTTAACATCATTAAACACTCTATCCTCATCCTCGCACTATTTTACTTGTTAAGAAACCAGACTCTTACTGTCACAATCACCAATTCAACCACATTCTAGCTTATGTACAAGATTATGAATATCTTTAATATATATATTAAAAAGAAAAGAGGTTATCGTATATATAATTTCTTTCCAGCAATCACCTCCTTTATTTGCACAAATGGCATATAAATGATCGATCAGTTTTTCCGTCAAAAGCCTTATTTCATCAAATGGTTATTTATATAAATACGTTAAATTTCGAATTATTGTGGTGAAATCCATTTGTAACTAAAATATGGTGATTTATGCGTATAGTATTGGTAAAACAGATTTTATATTGCTGTAGAAATATATTCTAGTTTTAATGATATACGTTATTAAAAGTCAAGTTATTTTTCCTGTTCATGTTTATTTTTATCCTTAGCCAAACTAAAAAACCCTTTATTTTTTATTGTTAGCTGTGTTATTTAAGCTATTCAAACACCAATTCATACTATTATTTGTTTTTAAACCACAATACTTTCACAAGTTTATATTCCATTGGTATCAATGGTATATACTTCTTCCAAAGCTATAGTTACTACGGTGGATAAAGAAGATGGGTTCATGTTTCCAAAGGAAGTCAAACGTGAATCCAATAATTCTATCATCAAAGTCATGCAATTCTTATGTGGAAGTCACTTTTCAATGACAATCCAATAAATCAATCCAGTATTGACATGATTCTAATGGACTACAAGGTAATCTTAAAAATATATTATTTGTATAGTTTTGTTAACTTTTTCATTATTTATATTAATTTACTTACATGTCATATATGATCTCTAGCAGGGTTACAATATTACTACAACTATTAGAAAAACATTGTTTAATACGTGTGAGTATGGATGACAATGGATCGGATTAGGTCATATCCACATCCATATCCATTTAGTTTTTCATTGTCCATATCCATATCCATTTAAAATTATTTAATCCGTCCATATCCATATCCATTTAAAATTATTTAATCCGTCCATATCCATATCCATCGGATTAGATGGGTAATTAGATATCCATTGGATGTCGAAATAAGTCTTTTCTCTAAGGAAATATCATACATTTACATATAATTTATAATTTTAGTTGACATAAATACATAGTTTCTTATTAAAAAAAAGATACAAATCAAAATATAACTTAATATAAAATAATCAAAGCGAAAAACATACTCTGTAATTATGTAATATTATAATTTAGAATATATATATATATATATATATATATATATATATGTATCTTCAATATTATATTTATATATAAATGTTAAAAATATAGTAAATATATTGATTTATAAACTTAATTATATAAAAAATTAATTTAGGAAAATTTAATTTTGGGTTTATGGATTTATCCATGGATGGATAATCGTCATCCATATCAGCTCCATATCCAATATTCACCCATTTAACTTCGCCCATATCCACCATCGATGGATCGGATCGGGTGGATGATCATCGTATATATCGGATGACCATTGACATCCCTACATGTGAGCCACCGTTTAAAGGTGGTTTTTATATAATGTTGAACTTCAAGGTTGCAGCATACTCTCCGAATTTTAAAGGGCAGAACACGTGGTTAAGATAAACTTCTACCAACACATCATCCTTGAAGCTACTGATGATCATTCTGTTGATAATGAATTCAACTTCATAAATTATGAAGATGTTAATAAGTCTAGATTTAAAGAAAATGTTGCCTTCAATTAGTTACTGCTTATTAAACTTTAGAAATTAAAGTGTAATTTTATACGTACCACGTTGAAATAATAATTTTAAATCATTACCTTCTAGCTTAACATTCTTGATATATGTATATCTTTTTGTAAAAAAGTTAATGACAATTAGGAACTATATGCTTATATATTAAATTTGCTTTTTTAGATTTCCTAATGTTAGAAATAAAACGTTGAATGTTGTTTATAAAGAGTTCTATAAAAAAAGGATGATTATGAATTTCTTATTTTTAATAGATTCACTATAAGAAAATCAGGCATCAGAGACGGATTTCCCACGGACCAAATTCCCTCGCAAATTTTCAACGGATTTCCCACGGATTTGAGTCAGAAAATCGATTTTCAAAGGATTCCCATGGATTCCGTGGGAAAATCCCGGGAAATCCGAGGGAAATGGTTTTTCTACGAAGCTTTTAGCCACGGTCGATTCCATAGGAAATCCAAAAGAAACATCCTTTTCTCATGGATTTTTACAGATTTGTCCGACACAAAAGAGGGTGCTGTGTAGTAGTGATTTACCCCTATTTTAAGAGATTATATGTATGTTTTACAATTGTCTAATATATATGTTAGTACTCTTTAACAGCATAAACACTTCAAATTTAATTTAACTATCTTCGTGTTTATACACGGGACGTTAAGCTAATTAACTTTAAAAGTAAACAAAATTAATTTTTTATTCCATTTCAATTACACATCAACTTCATACAAAAATAGAAATCTGAAACTAAAAAGAAGGGGTGGTGGTTTCCGTTGGGGCTAATTGTATCGCTAACTTCTGATTAAACGAGCAATGTCCTTTAAAAGAACATATGTAGTAATAATCTCTGGCATCAGTCAAATTGACCGTGGCCGGGCCGGTTTTGATGATCAAGCTAGCGTTATCGACATTGCAATTATCAAAGCCATCCTTGGGCACTTGTGCAACATCGTGGTTTCCAGTGAGAAAATTGAAATGCAAAGTGTCGCCGACTATGAAGCGTTGCTTTGATGCCCAGTCACTATAGAAACTTGGCTTGCCAGGAATTCTCCAACCTGTGGTGTCATCGACTGTATACTGGGTCGCCAAGCCACACACGGCTATGGATGTTGCCATGTCCACAAAAACAACTATGTTATAGGTGAATCCTACCATTCTTGATCACTTGTTATTGCTAATGGCTCTTGCTGCTGCACCCATATGTTGTGTTATTCAAGAATTATATATTAGGTTAAATGTGAGCCTTAAATACGTGTGATTTGAATATTATGATATAGAGTTTATTTCTTCAAAATGGATCAAACTGTATCTTAATTGTTATTTTTAATGTATCGAACTTTCAAAAGAATTATTGTTTATATTGATCTTTTAATTTGTTGTTATTATACAAATTTTCATTACGTAAAAAAAAGCAAAACAAAGTATAAGTTTAGTATATACAATAGTAAGTTTAATACATATGGTAACACATTTTTTTAAAATTTGATACATACAAAACTCTTTTAGAAGGTGGATACAGACAATAACTATTGAAGTATAGTTTGATACAATTTTTAAGAAATAAACCCTATGAAATATTATTTTGGGATTTTGTCTATTAATTTTTGGTGACCATTTTTGCAAGAAGTTAAATGAGTAGTTAATGTACGTCCTTTTACATTTACCATTACCGCTGCAATCAAATATGTTACTACAAACAGATTACTGGATTTATGAAACAATAATAATAAGTAATTAAGATAGAAAATAATTAATGAAAATCATAATTTTTAATACTACTAAATAAGTATAACAAATTTATTATTAAATTAAATGATTATTTATATAACTAAGTGTAATACCACTTTTCCAGGTCTATTTTAAAAAAATTATCTTACGAGTTAACACCCAAAAGATATAAGAGTTTCACAAAATACAGTTTCTAAACATACACGTGCTAACATTTACAAAAGTAGTGTCAAAAGTTTGATTCTCGAAAACCAGGAGCTATTCAGCTGAACACCGCACTGGGGCCTCACCTTTGCTAGAACCTGCATTACCTGCAAACATGCAATACTGAAACATAAGCTAACGCTTAGAGCATACTAACCGAACATATACAACATAAAACGGGAGTAAAATCTCCCCAGAATATCTCGCATCCAAGCTGTAACAACAAGAGTAAAGTCTCCTCAGGATATCTCGTATCCAAGCTGTAACACCTGCAAACCTGCACAACTGTTACTATGCTAGGGTTTATCCATACCTCAGTGTAGAATATCCCCAGCGCTTTCCTTGGGTATAAAGAGCTCAATATACCCCTTTCCACTTTCCCGGATACAAATCTACGCTTACACGTACTAGGTATCCTCTGTGCCGGGCTTATCTACACCTCTCGGTGTAGCCTATCCCAGCTGCTATTGGTACACAACACGATGTATACCCTGTCACTACTCTTATGCACAGCTACGCTTACGGCATGGCTATACACCTTTACTTGCATCACATATACATATCATATATCATATCATATCATACCAAATCCTATCATATCATCTCATCTTGTGTACGTATACATATACTAACTCATAGGTACTTACACTACTTTGGTATATAGCTACACCACCTGCATGGATGTATACCATCACACTATTCTTGGTACAAAGTTGCACTTTGAGTGTACTTTGTACCATGTTGCTTTCATAGAATACATATAACCTTCATATCTCATAACACAGACATCATGCTGCTCATTTAATACATACTCATATGTTAGACATGCTAAAGGAATAGTATACTTACTTGGTGATCGTGTAACATGCTAAACATTGCTAACACGACCGCACATCACCACAAGTACGCCATTACTTATTGCCTACAAGCAATATATAATCTCTGCATCAATGCTTAAGAC
>JAUEJL010124596.1:0-11641 GCA_032274825.1 Drosophyllum lusitanicum | reverse complement strand
AATCGTGAATGAGTTCACGTTTATGAAAAACGCAAATTTTTGCTAATTTTGTCGTTTTGCAAAGCCGGTGTTACAAGAACGTAACCTTAAATCCTTAACACAACTATATAGTAGTTATTCGAACTCCTTTAAGAGCCTATAAACTTAATCTTTAGGCTCGCTGTCTAAATGTTAATCTTGATTCTTGACCATGATTTCACGCTCTCGAGAAATCACCCTTGCTAACTAAAGTGTTTATGATCATATATAGAGCTAGAAATAATGATATAGATAGATTTCTAGATAGACTTGTGAATAGACTTACGAATAGACTCTAGCCCTATCATTATCCATTTTTTGTCTCTATCCACTTCTTTGTTCTTATCCACTTCTTCATCCCTATCTATTTCTTTATCCTTATCAACTTATTTGTTTCTATTCACTTCTTTAAAATAAAAACAGTTGAAATTCGGGTCGTTACATGACTCACTCATTTGAAATGTTGAACCGAGTATAATTTAACAAGTTTGTCTTTGTACTCAGTTTTAAAAAAGACTATCAAACTCACCTTAGTGCACAAGTAGCAGATGTCAAACAAGTCCTCGCAAAAGCAACCAAGCTCAGAACGTAACCTTAAATCCTTAACACAACTATATAGTAGTTACTCTAACTCCTTTAAGCGCCTATGAACTTAATCTTAATGCTCGCTTTCTAAATGTTAATCTTGATTCTTGACCATGATTTTACGCTCTCGAGAAATCACCCTTGCTAACTAAAGTGTTTATGATCCATATATAGAGCTAGAAATAATGATATGGATATATTTCTAGATAGACTTGTGAATAGACTTACGAATAGACTCTAGCCCTATCATTATCCATTTTTTTGTCTCTATCCACTTCTTTGTTCTTATGCACTTCTTCATCCCTATCTATTTCTTTATCCTTATCCACTTATTTGTTTCTATTAACTTCTTTAAAATAAAAACAGTTGAAATTCGGGTTGTTACATGACTCACTCATTTGAAATTATGAACCGAGTATAATTTAACTGACCAACATCGACCATAATTCACCTATTTTATTCTAAGTTTGACTCTATCTACTAAATGTGATCGTAACTCACCTACTTGAACATTAGTCGCATTGATCAAAAAATATTGGCCTTATCCACTCATTTGAACCAAAGATAGACTTGACGGACCACTATTGGCCATAATTCACCTTTTTCACTTTAAGTTTAATTGTAACTAACCAAATACGATCACATACACCTGCTTGAATACTATATTACTTTGATTGACCAAATTGAACAAAATTTGATCATGACTAACCTAATATTGATCATAGTTCACTTATTTAACAAGGTTCGACATTGATTGTGTTGGATTATGCCCACTGACACACACGAGTTAGTGCCACTTCCAATGAGGTATGAGTATATTAGGTTACACGCCAAGTATTGGTTCTAGCATCACCATTGGTCAAGAAAGAGAGAAACACCGGTTGGGCCAGGCACGACCGTGTCTAATAGAGACATGGGCGTGCCCAGTGGCTTGACATGAGCACAAGTCAGGCGTGACTTGAGTGTGCCCGGTTGGGCCGGCACGGCTGTGCCTAAAAGGCTAATTAAATTGGTTGATTGTGGTCGTTAACACTGGACATTATGGAGGGACATTTTCTAGGCTGCTAATGTGGTCTATAAAGTGTCTCATATGTCTGGTGTGTGAGGGTTACACACTTGAATCAAACTAGTGCAATATATCTCTCTTTCTACACATTTGAAGGCAAGGTTTTGTGGTTCAAATTTGGTGCAAGACTAAGGTGGTGTTTTGTAGGCTTACAAACACTCTAGCAAGTGGGAACCAAACAATCTTGGTGATACCGGTGGAGGAACTCTCCTTTGCATTACATCATCTGAGGATAAGATCATCAAGAAGACGACTTGCTAAGGGGTATATTTCTTACTTGTTCATTTGTATTCTTGCATTGTTCATGTCTAGATGTTTGGTGACTTGGTCCATTAAGCGTGTGTTGGTAGTTTGTTTTTGAAAAATTGTTTATACTCGTTTTAGCTTTCGTTGCGTTTCTATGAACTACGAATACTCAACAGATTGACCAATGTTGACCATGATTCAAATATCTGAACCAATAACTAATTTGACTTACAAATGTTGATTATCTTTAACCTATATGGCTTCAAATATGGTTGTCACAAAAATGATTATTAGATATACATCAAAGGTGAAATATTTAGCTCATCACCTAGAGGTTTTAGAAACATGTCTATGTTTTGACCCGGGCACTTTCTTGGTGAAATAATCGGTGCAAGTTTCACATACGATTTTTTCAAACAAATCTAAGGAAGCAAGTTGTAAAATGGTAAGAAAGTCAAACCATAGTAAATAGGGATTTGAATTTGAGCTATTTGAATAGAAACCTAATGTGCATAATCCAAGATGAACATTATGAATCTCACTACACCAATGTTGACCGTCATTCATCATTTAGAGACGAATTTTTTATGAGTAATTTGATACGAATTAGAGACGGACATAGTAAATATTTAATAAATAATTATTAAATTTTAAAAATTATCGCAAATATGTTGTGCTCATTAGCTATAGTTTATAGAAAATTTTTACATGGCTAATTTGCAACAGATTAGTGACGAAAATGCTTCCGACACAACTAGCTACAATATTTAGAGACGGATTTATTATGCGGCTACTTTGTAACGAATTAACAACATATATAGTAAATATTTAATAAATAATATTAAATTCTATAAACCGTCGCTAATCTGTCTCCGATTAGCTACAATTTCGAGACATAATGTTTGTCGCTAAAATGCCACTGAAGCGACCAAAATATTAGATATATACAAACCATCGCTAATCCGTCGCTAATTTGTGTCGGAATTGCAATGGATTTAGCTAATATTTAACAAACAATTATTAAATTTCGAAACCGGTGCTAACTATCACTAATTCGCTAAGGCTTATAGACGGATTATATCTGTGGCTAATTTGCAACAAAAAGTGACGAAAATGGTACGTATGCCTATGTTGTCACTAATCTGTTGCTAATTGGTTATAGTTTTATAGACGAACTTTTTGAGTCGCTAATTTGCTATGGATTTGCGGCAAAGTATTAAAAAATTTTAAAAAGTAATTTTTAATTTTAACCCGTCGCTCAATTTTGTCTAATCCGTTGCTAATTAGCAACGGATTCTGTGTGTCTCTAATCCATCTATAATCAGCTGTTTTCTTGTAGTGTTATGTCAAAAGTTCAACTCTAATCACGAGATGTGTGTTGAGTATTATTCTATATCGGACAAGTGTGACTTTCTAATGTGCTTAATAAGGATTCTTGATTACTATACTCATTACTAATTATTTTTGAGTTAGAATCTCACAACCTTACAATATGTCGTAAACAAGTTAAGCTGTAGACTCGTTTAAGGCACAAACAAGAATATAAAATATGTACTATAACTATTAGTAAGTACATTACAAATATCAGGGTGTGAACATACTTAACAATAAAAGATTTCGAACATATTTATAAATATATTAATGTAGAAATATAGAAAATCATGCATTTTAATAATATATATTTTAAAACAAGTTAGCAGATCTGAAATTGTTTAAAACAATCAACCCGTTCCATAAACGTGCTAGCTATATCAACTTACTTACAAGGACGGATCTTTTTAAGCATTACCGGTGGTACGGTTTATCACTCAATTTTTTGGGCATAGCTGAAATTTTTGATTTTTTCAAGTTGGTGTTAGTAGGTAAATTGTTTCGGTGCCATTAGTGAATTTTTAGGTCCACCATAATCTAATGAAAATTGATTTTTTTATTTATGAAAATGATATATTTGTAGTTCAATATCCAAGTTATACCTTTAAAATATTTTATTTTACATTAAAAACAGCAATTTAATTAAATGTAATTAAACATCAAATTGTACATATAAGATTATCTATTTAACAATCAAAATCCGGATACACCCGACCTGAATAACCGAAAACTAGAAAAAAAATCCGAACAATAGAGTTAAATTTTAATTACTTTTATTTTTGTTATTATATAATGTTACAAGTCACCACAAATCCTGAATCCGACTCTTCTTACTCTTGACTTTGGCCATTTGTGTGATCATTTCGTGTCATATTCATTTCTTGTTATTGTATCATACTATCATACATTACAAACTTATACTACATAACCTTTTAATTAAAAAATAACTTACTGGAGTTGATTTTATATTTATAAATAAATTGATTGATTTTGGAACTAACAATGATTCACGTCTTACTACCTTTTTAGTAAAAATTGGATTTTAATTTTAACCAAATAGAATGTTGAGATTGCATAATTAATAATGATATTTCATATTTTTAATTTTAACTAAATTTATTGCTTGGATTGAAAAAATTTTTGATCCATGTTAGTCAAGAAAAGATAAGAGATTAGTAAAGTTTAAAAGGTTCATAGCAATATGGTTTGTTTATAAAAAAATTGTAAAAATGATATTTTTAAAGAATTGGATCATATTAAATTAAGATGTCTTTTGCAATTTTTATACGTGGATTAAGATATCTTGAATCAAATTTGAGTGCGTAAGTTTTTACGATTATTAACCAAAAAAAGTGAAAAATTAATTTCAATTTTTACAAAAAAAATGAATAGTTCGTATTAGTATTTGTCAAAATTGGATTTTATTAGTTTGAGTTCGTAAGTATTTATGAGTATTCATTTTTTTAATTTGTTGTTGTCAAACCATATATTAATATAATCATAACTACTATTGGGGTTTTTATTTTATCATCTCTAGTCTCAAATATTGAGACTCTTTTAGTTTATAAAATTAAAAAAAAGGTTCAAAAGTTAATATGAAACTAATGTTAGATTTGGTTCTACTTTATCAAATTTTATATAACACAAATTTTATCAAATTTCATTCTAAGTTCTAAACTGTGAAGAGTTGCAATGGAAATAATGTTTTATCTTAAAAAAAATTATTTTATCAAATTTAATACGTACTAATTAATACAGATTTGGAGAAGTATGATTACTCATGTTCTATATTAAGAGGTAGTTTAATTTTTATTTTAGGTTTTTGATGTTCAACTTTGTAGATCGTACAAAATAAGTAAAAAAAATCGGTGATATATATGTAAATGACCATTGGTATTCTTAGAGAAATTTTCGACAAATTAAATTTGAATAAAAATTTTATTTAGAGTCAAAAATTGAGTTTTTATTTCATAAAAAAGTCAAAATTCGATTTCATTTTTATCAAAATAGATGGTTGAGATTTGATTATTAAATTTTTTACCATAGATATGATTTTTTTAAGTTAGTTTTTTATTTTCATTTTAGAAGATTCTACAATGTTACTAGCGATAAGTCCATAACCCAGCATAAACTCGAGTATATTCTTAATTCACGTGTATTACAACTAAACAATATCAAAATAAAAGCGGAAAACTTTAAAATTCTGGTGAAAAATAAAATTAAAGCCTGAATCATAAAATTTGGGTTCGAGAGTACTTTGAGTGCCGGAGGTACACGGTGGTGGCAGTATGGTCCAGTGGTGCTGGATGCATTATATATTGAGCGGTGGCAGCGGTGGTCGTGCTGGCTGCATTATATATTGAGCGGTGGCAGTGGTGGTCAATGGTGGTTAATGGTGCTGGATTGAATCCTTCGCGATGGAAATTCCCTTCAAGGTGCTTGCATCCACAGGTGGCGGGCGGGTGAAGTGTCATTTAGGCGGTGGGGATGACACGTGGCAGCGGGGGGCGGCTACGGCAGGGTAGGCATCAGCAGCCTGTGGTGGCAGGGGGTTGGTGGTGGCAACCGGTGGTGATGGGGGTTGGAGACAATGGTCTGCGAAGGTAGGGTTCGGTATTTTTTTATCGTAATATGACGTTTTTTAAAAATAGTATATTTTAAAGAAATTTTGATCATAACAAACAAAAAAGAACTCAACTTGATAGTTGAAAAAACTATTACAATTGTGGCCCCATATTTATAAGAGGTAGGAAAACTAATTTGTAGTTTCCAACGAGTAGGGTTGTGTAACGTCCTAAATATTATTTTATATTAACATTTTTATTAGTTATGGTTCAATTTTTAGGTTAGGATGCTCACTCTTAACTACTGGGTAGTGAGTGAGTAAATAATTGTGCAAGATCTATAACGCAACATAATTATTGGGTAGTGGAGTTGAGCCAATAACCGTCACGTAAGTAGGTTTTGCAACTCCCTACATAAAATTAATGTTATTATTGCATGAATATTTGAATTCGATATTATCTTGTGGTTTTAATTATAGTTAAATTAAATATTAAACTATACTTAAACAACTTACGTATATATAAACATAATCTATTGTTTGTTAGTATCTTAATTTTATATAATATATAAAAAATTTTAAATAAAGTTTTATTTACAAGCACAAAACAAATATTATACTTGTTATATCTAGTTATTGAGTAATACTCATAAGGCTAAATGTACCGGTACTCCCGAAGACAATCGGGAAGCTCGGGAACACCACTACGCCTACCCTTTTGGGTGTGGCTTTGGTTTCCCAAAACCGAGCATACCAGCTGTTTTCTTTCCTTTTTTTTGTTTTGTAAAGAGAGATAATATTTGAGTTGTTTAGGTTAGGTGCTACTTGAGTTTTAGGTAAGAGAAAGAAAAGAAAGAAAAAGTAATGTGACAACTGATATAACTTTTGAATTGAGTTTGGTTCGAAAAGACCACTACTTGTGGTCTAACCAAGCATGCCAAGTTAAAAGTCAACTCGTTTAACACACTGACCATTTAAAAAACGGTTATGTAAAAAAAAGGATAGGATTTTAGTTAATGACCTTCATAATTAGATTCAATCACTAAACTTTATGATTTTAAAATAGCTTAATCTTTAAATTTTTGTACTAAACGTTTTAACTTTTAAATTTGTTGCCACTAAATGTCTTAGCCATTTCTCTTTTTAAAACATATTTTAAATCTCAAAACATTATTAAACTCAAGGCGCTAACTATTATGTCAAAAGAAATTTTTTTAGTCAAAATGCAACATTTTTCTTATATATTTAGTAGTTAAGTTAGCAATTCAATACCCAACAAACATGTTGGGTAAAATAAGATATAATCCTTAAACTTTACACTTAAAAAACGATTTAATCCTCAAACCTGTTAGGATCAAAATGTTTATTGTAAAAGTTTAGGGGTTAAGCCGTTTTTATGTGTATAGTTTAAGAATTAAACCGTATTTTAACGAATAAGTTTAAGGTTTAAAACATGTTATAGGAAATCAAGTAACTAAAACACACGGCTGCAACAAATTTAAAAATTAAAACGTTTATTAAAAAGCTAATGTTTAAACCGTTTTAAAATTATAAACTAAACCATATTTTCCATAAAAACAAAGACGAATGTTTAATATAGTCCATACTTAATTCATAATCCTAAGGGACTAATTTTAGCATTTGGATTAATGACATTAATGGTCCAGATTGCATTTTAAAATTTTGGACGGAGTGACATTTTCGTAATTCATATGTGATGCTTTTACAAATCACATGTGATTGTATACTGAATCACCTGTGATTAAATATTAAAATTTTAGAACTATTTTTATACATGGACTTTATTGAACACAACTCTAAAAATAAAATCATAATAAAAGTGGTAAACTTTGGAAATTGGGGAAAAAATAAAATTAGTTAAGAGTCTTAATCCATCATATTCGGGTTCTAGAGTTTACTTACGCTTTAATCTGCTAAACAACAAATGTGCATGGCGTGCGATACTCACGAAGACTAAAAAACTTTTGAATAGATTTTTTTTTAAGAATAAAAAGTTGAAAGGAATAAAGTTCCAACTAAAAATCAAAGAAATTAGATTTTATGAGGTTTTAGTAGGATTCATACAATTCTTGATTTGATGTTATTATCTCAATCTTATAAAGATAAAAATGATTATATGTAAGATCTCGATCTTAAAAATAAGTTGGTTGTTGCTTACAAGTGAGCATAGAAACTAGAAAATTAAAACCAATTCGTTAAAGTCAATAAAGCCGAACCAATAAAACCAAAACTGTTTTTTAAAACCGACGGTTTGCTTTTAAGTTTTGAAAACCAGTGTGTTCGGTTTGGTTCGTTTCGGTTTTGGTAACCAAATATCGCCCATAATAAAAACTGTCCCACTAAATATTTAATTGTGCTTTTTTTAATAATGGTATAACTATTTTTGTATTTTTATCAATTCTTAATTATTCAATTAAAGTCAACGAGTGCCTAGTTGCTAAAAATAGCATTTTAAAGGCCAAAAATAAAAATTAACTTTCGATTGTTTTTATAATGGTATAACTATTTATTGCATTCGTCTCTATTTTCTCCTATCCGGTTGATTGTTTAGCATTCGTCTCATTCTTCTCGATTCCCATATTTAGCTCAAAATACCATTATAAAGGTCTAAAACAACAAATTTAAACCCAAAAATAGATTTGGATCAAGCAAGTGAGCATGTTAGGCTAGGATGAGGTTAATTCGGTTTATAAAGTGAAACCAAAACCATTAATGATATGAATCCACAAAAACCGAAACTATTAGATTTAAAAGTTCTAAAACGAAATTATAAGATTGAGTTCGGTTTTGGCTTAAAATGACCCACAACCGCCTCATGCTTATCACTATTGTTGCCCAAGATTATTGACTAGAATCTGAGGCTCTAAGCCGAATATAATTAGGCACTCACAGTGTTTTTTTACAACAAAAACACAAGTTTTTTTACCAATTTGAAGAACTATTTTTGGGATGATCATTTCCTCTTTCAAGGATCAACAAGAGGCCACTATGGACCAAGCCAAATGGCTAAAAAAAATTTGATTCCGGATTTATTGTCTAACAATTTTTAAAGATGCATATCAATTTGTAAAATCATTTAGTAATTGTCCAAGGCAAGGAAACATTTCTAAAAAAGATGAAATGCCTCAAACGTCAATTTAAGCTTGTGAAATATTTGATGTATGAGGCATCGACTTTATAAGTCCATTTCCACTGTTGCATGGTAACAATTATATTTTAATTGGAATGAATTATGTCTCAAAATAAGTGGAGGCACAAGCCCTGCCTACAAATGATGCTCGTGTGGGGGTTAAGTTTCTTACAGACTTGTTTTAATGATTTAGTAACTCGAAGGCTTTATTAAACGATTGTTGAACCCATTTTTAAACCATCAATTGGAACTCCTTACAATTCACAAACTAGTGGCAACTCCTTTGCAACTCCTTACAATTCACAAACAAGTGGCCAAATAGAATTCACCAACCGGGGATGAATTTTGAAAACCACCTTTGGAAAAAATAGAAAAGACTGGACTGAAAAGTTGAATGACGCTCGTTGGATTCAAGTAGCTGATACTAAAAAGTCATCAAAAGTGTGAAAGACGGACAACTGACCGAGAAGCATTACTTCTTGGCCGATTCAAGTTGGGTTTTAGCTAGTCTAGACCGGTTTAACACGTGGACATGTATAACTATACAAATTGTTATAGGCATTTATATATATTTGTTCAAGTTACTTGGAAAATACGTGAAATAAAACCATCCCTTGTGGAAAAAGGAAAATATTTGCCTCCTTCACTTGAAAAGTATAGAGGATTTAAAAGATAGAAACGACAGAAAGGTGGGATGTAAAGACATCATAATATTTTCCATGAAATTGACATACATTCATTTCCATTCTTCTTTCACGAAAGCTTTTCTTCCAGGAAGAAGATGAGCAATTTCTTTCTATTTCTATTTCTATTTCTATTTCAAGTCAAAAGTTAGCATTTAAAAGATTTAGATATTAGAATTAAAAATGTACGTCCGAATAGACAAAAAAAAATTTTAAATATATAGAATAATCATTTATCATGTTTGTGTAACAACTGGTCTCAAAAGTTGCAAGGTACTCAGTTTTGTTAAAGTAGAGGTGTATTCGGTTTTGGAACCGGTCTGAAATAGACCGGGAACGAAGGAACTGAATACCGAAAATGATTAAGACTATAACCAAAAACCGAATCGATCTAAGGGATTCGGTTCCGGTTATGGAACTGGATAAGATCGAAAGTTTACTTTGAAACCGGTTTCAAGAGAAGAACTGAAAATAACCGATAATGGGTGAATATTTTTGCTATTAGAGACAAGTATGATATATTTATATTAGTTGTTTTTATACCTATGAAGGTTAACTAATAAGCAAAAAAACTAAATGGTTTAAAATTAATACTAAAAATACTTGAATCATAAGTGAACATGCATGCATCTTCGACAGTAACATATGACTAATAAATAATAGGTTATTGACTTTGTTCTTACAAACAATAACTATTAACCATATCGCCAATGATAATAGTTCAATAACCAACCATATCACCAAAAATGATAGTTCATAGCCAACCATATGACAAACATAAAATCACATACCAACCGGTTCCGGTTCTAGGACTGAACTACCCGATAACCAGAACCGAAAACCAAAAATGAGGTTTTGGGAGAATCGATAATCGGACCGAATACTTTAACCCGGTTCCGGTTTTGGTTCGGTTTTTCAGTCAAATAGCTCATCCCTATGTCAAAGGATGTGGTTTGCTTTGGACGTCTATGAAGGAAAAATGGTACGGCAAGCTGTTGTCTGGGCCACTATAATTGGAGTTTGTTTGTTACGTAGCTTTTGAAGCTCATAGTCTTTTGTTTTAAAAGAAAAAAAAATACAAGTCTTGTTCGTAAGAAAAAGTTGGAAGCCTTTTTTATAAACAAAAGGTTTCTTAAACTAGCTTTTAAAACTAGCCGGAAGCTTTTTATATAGAAAATTACCTAAATACTCTCTTCAATTGTTTCACAATTCCTCATTGTTTTTATGATTTGTCTTTTTTTTTGTCATTTTACACTATTCAGCTCCAACTACCAACTTTTTTGCCAAACACATACGAGTAAAAGATACAGCTTCCAGCTCCAGCTATCAGCTTCTAACTTCTGGCTTCTAGCTTCCAGCTATCAGCTTTAAGCAACAGTTATTTTCGTCAAACATACCATATTAAGGTTCTTCCTTAGATTCATTGTTTTCTATATTTTTTTTATTAAAATTTGTGTTGCCTTAATAAGATAGTTTATAATGAGTGGTTGTATATAGAAAATCATTCTATACGGACGGATAAATAGAAGTTGAATAAAAGTTTGTCCGCTATCAATACTTTTTATGACGAATTTCGTTTTTTTTTTCTTTTTGGAAATTATTAAACTAGACTATGACTTTAAATTGTGACGGTTTAGTAGAAAATTACTCGAGATATGACGAGTTTGTTTATATTGCCAGCGAAGAGAGAATAAAATAATTTACTCATACATATGCCTTTATAGATCTTTTAGACCACCAGCATCCAACCTAACTTACCCAACTTATTTCACTGTCACATCAGCATCCACATCATCTTTCACCTTCAACCCAACTTATCGCACAAACCTTCACATCCAACCCTTTTCAACCCTATATCTTTTCAATTTTTATTTTCTATTTTTTTAATTTAAATAATTTAATTATTTCAAAGACAATAAAATATAAAATAATTAATAATATTTCATAAATTTCATTAC
>JAUEJL010124595.1:0-23884 GCA_032274825.1 Drosophyllum lusitanicum | reverse complement strand
TGCAGGTTCAGTGAGTGCAGCTGTTTAGCTGTGTTTGTGGGAAGGGAAATTTGACCAACGCTCTGATATTGTGTTTTGATAAGAGACGAGCCGTGTTTTATAAATCATTTGTAACACAAGTGAATGTTGTATTTTGTAAACAGTACTTTATTTTTTTGTGGGTGTTTGTTTAAATGAGATTATTAAACTCTTCCGCAGCGATTGAAAAAAATGGCTTGAGATTTTCGGTGTTACATTTAACCACTTCCTAGAATGCTTTTTCATTCTAAATGTTCACAGTCAATCATTCTTCATGTGGAGAAAGTTTGAATTAAAACTGAGGGAAGGGGTTGGTCGTGTATCCAGTAATGGATTGGATACAAGAGACGCAACACCTTCGCCTGTGCTTGAATTCTTCAAGTGATTGGGCGACCCGCACCTGAGGTTACTTCATGATTTCTATCACAACTAACTCAGGATGGTAATATCATTTCGTCCTTAGACCGGAGATACATGTGTGTCAAAGCATGGACCTGTTTTTCTTTGATTGCTTTCAAACGCAGTTCACGACTGGCTGTTATAAAGGGAGCTTTTGAGTAAAGTACGGTCTATGTGGCGGAACAATGTAGTCAAAGGGATTTTTTCCTCTAGTTTAGAGAGATATCCATGGGCCCCTCGATGATTGAGTGCTGACGTCAAAATGCATGACCGTGCTTAAGTTGCAATGATGTTTAGTCGATTGTAACTAGAATTTTGGTCACCCTTAATCTTGATCGAGAAACATAATCGTGAACAATCTAGAGCTTGACATTTAACCATGTCTCGTGTTCACACGGATATCGTGAACAAAGGGATGTTTGATCACTTATCTATAGAGCCATTTCATATCTATGTTTGAGATTTGGCTTTTGTCAAGGATGACAAAACCTATGCTGACTTGGGCGCAAGGATGCCTTACTAGAGGCCGCTTTTTGTCTGTGGCATTATAGGTACGGTGTGTCGTGTGCAAGTGAGAGTCTGTTGGAGTATGCCTACTGATACACGCACGCCGATATCACTACCAATAAAGCATAGGCCAATTGGGTCACACACCGGGGATTGATCTCGATAGCAGCCAAAGTGGAGGGGCTAAAAGGAATCAAGAGTATTTGAGCTCCATTAAAAGTGGGCCAGGGCAGGTTCACAGCGTGAACTCCTTAGAGTTCACGACGTGAACTTGTGTCAGACTGCAGGTAACTTTTTGCTTTTGCCTCCAACTTCCACCAATGCATGTGCATCCTAATGATTGCTCTTTGGCCGGCCTTTGGGCATCGGAGAGGCATCTTTGGGGTTTTAAATGGACCTTGCATTATCTCCATTTGCTCTCTTAGACATTTTAACACACATACACACACTAAGGTAAAATTGTAAGTGCAAAAGGACTGTGTTCTAAGTGTGTTCTTTGGGGAGTTTTGCAAGGAGATTTTGTAGTTCCTGTTCCAGAGGTGGTTTCAGGTCTTTGAAGATTGCCAAAGGTTTGCTAGTACAAGGAGATCACACAAACTCAGGGTGGACTAGCAATAGAGAAAGGCCTGCGTTGGCTTTCAAAGTTCATCCATCAAATTCGGTTTCTCTAGCTCCTACACCAAGGGTATAACTTCTTTTCCTTTGTTTTTCTTGTTGCATTACTTGCATGTAGAGTTTGGTCCATGAGATGGGGTTTTTATGGCACTTTGGTTCTTTGAACCACATGTTTTTCTTGGTTTCTTGTTTGTTTGCTTCCGTTGCATGTTCATGAAAACGTCAACAAATTATACATGTATATGGTTAGTGAGATAGGAGTAGTTCCTGTTGTATGTATAGAGGAAAGCTTAGTAGGTTTGCTTGTGACCTAGAAAGTGCTAGCCATTAAAGAGTCATTTAGTTTCAAGACAACTATAGTGACATGTGGGTTCTCTGTCTATCTGTGTGCTGGAGTAATATGTGACTTATGGTTATGGTCACTATGCATAACATCTAACCATTAAAGAGCCGCCTTGCTGCCTATATAGCTACAATGGCAAATGGCGTGTGGGTATGTTGTGTGTATGTGTGTTGGAGCGATTTGTGACTTACGGTTATGGTCACTATGCATATCATCACGTGGGTGTTGGTTTGGGGTCTTAAAATTACTGGCATTGTTATTACCTTCACCTGACCAACACCGTGGTACACTTTGTGTGCTGCACGGTTGAAGTAGCGAAAGTGGAAACACCTTAGTAATCTTCATATGCGTGTGATTCACACTCTACTTGGTGCATAGGTCGCTAGGCACACAAGTAGTGAGCGGGGTTTAATGGTTCAATATTCAGACTCTACGACTAACACTAAACCCTACAATATGATACATACGACAGAAAGACCCGATATTATGATAAGATATATATATATGCACGATTCAAGGGTGATATTTGATACAATATGAATTTGTAAGATGGTTGAGATGTGGAAGATATGCATAATGTCATATAGATATTTGATATGGCGTACCCGATAAGTTGATGGTTAGTGTGTGTGATTGGTAATTTGACTTTAGTGGTAGGCAATGTTGTATGCTGCTATGCGGAAAGGTCAATTCTAATGGTTGAGCGAGGATAATTATATGTTTAATTGTTCAATATAACCAAATGCTGGTATTTGAGATTGTTGTTATATTTAACTGTATATTAACTTATGAGGCATAAGCTAACACTTCTTTTTGAAACGTGTCTTGTACTTTATGAGGTAACTTGATTGGATTAACTGAATACTGGTATTTGGGATTGTTGTTTCATTTAAATATGCTTATTTTATGGTTTTGGATTAAATTTTTTATTAACATTGTGATTTATAATTAGACGTGAACTTTTGGTTTTATATTTATGTTGAAATAAAGTCTTTCGTTTAAATGTTTTGTTGTTAAAGACGAATTTTTGTAAATCATGGTGTTAAAGCCGCTAGAATCTAAAAGACACCTTTAAAGGTTCTAGCACAATGGTAATTGCGGCAAAAAAACAAAGCCTTGGTGATTCAAGTGAACTCAAGCACTAAGTTGAGTCAAATGATCTAGACTCTCAATGGGGAATACGAGGATGTTGAGTCTATCATTGAGCCCATGGCAGTGCTTGACGAAAACTTAAACAAAAGCTAAAAGGTTTGTAAGCATATCAGGAAAAAGGAAACCTGTAATTGATGAGAGTATTGATACATACTTTGAAAGTAATAAGCATATAACCCTCATTAAACATGTTAGAAATTTGAGTTTTGACCTAGTTGATATTTAACTATGCAGTATTGCATATGTTTGAACACATGCAACGCTTAAAAATATAGGTTGACCTCGCCTATCTAACTTGTTGAATCGTGAGCCGGTGTAGATAATAGGCCAATGAAGGTCAGGGATTTCGCGTATTTATAACTTGGATATACCTAAAAAGGGTTTGTCTGTTTAAAACGATTAGCTAGTTTCGTGATTGATCCGATTTTATTTTTTCCTCATAAACTCGACAAATGATAAAGAGGTGTCCGGTTATTATTTTATATTGAAGAAAAAGAAATTGGTTATGTTATGTTGATGATGAGGAAGATGATAGTGAATTCCGTTTACTAAGTGATCATAAACTTCACTTATAATACTTGAATGTAAGGATGTAAACAAGCCGAGCTGAACCGAGTTTTACACTAATCGAGGTAGACTTATTTAAAATTGCAGAAGCTCGAGTTCGTAATTTGAGGATCGAGCTCAGCTCGCGAAGTGTTATAAGAAGCTCGTGATATACTCGCTAAAGCTCATTTATTTTTTATTTTTACTTTTTAACAATAGTTTATATACAAGTAACAAATAAAAAACAATTTGAATTTTAAAATTTTATTTTATATTTTATTATACTTAATGTTATAAAAACAATTTAAATTTTGAAATTTTCATTTTTAATGATGTAAAAATATATAATAAAATTATATAAGTAATAAATAAAAAATAAAAAATAAATATTATATCAAAGCTCATGATCTTAGACGAGCCAATTATACGAGGAACGGGCTCGAGCTCGTTTAATAAATGAGCCTTAATCTAGACTCGAGCTCATTTAAGCTGGGCTCGTTTCGAGCTTTTAACGATTCGAGTAACCTATAAGCAGCTCGATTCATTTACACCCATCCATGATTTGGATTGACGGTGATCTATTTGGATTAATGTTGTATTCAATGCCAGAACAATCATTGTTTGACATCTCAACCATTTCTTAGTAGGGTATAAATTAGGAATTTTTAACTTTAAAATTGTCATGATTTGGATTAATGGTGGCATTTGAACAATTCGGTGATTATATTTCTTTTTTATGTTTGAACTCTAAAAAAATATGTATTTATTTTCATAAATAAATTTTATGTATGTATACAAGTAACCTATTAACCAACTTAAGAACCGAATTTAAAACATTAAAAATAGGGGTTTCTACATAAAGCTTTAGCCGACGTATATTGTTTCTCTTTCCCCTTGGAACTCAAATTAGGGTTTCTGAAATAGCTCTCTACACATATCAGGGGATTTTGCTCAAACCCACCATTGACTATCGCGAAAGATTTGGGATTTCTTCAATTACTAGAGCTAGGGTTTGATGGGTACAGAAAGGAAGAGAAAGGTGAGTTTATTCGATGTCGTCGATGAAACCACCGCGACGGCTAAAATAAACAAAGCTAACGGCGGAGCCGCCGTTCACGGTGTCAATACCACTCTCAGTAGCATGTCTCTGGTGAACCGGTGGAATGGCCGCCCTTATTCACAGCGCTATTACGATATATTGGAGAAGAGGAAAACCCTACCTGTTTGGCATCAGAAAGATGAGTTTTTGAAAGTCTTGAAAGAGAATCAAACGCTGATTTTGGTCGGTGAAACGGGTAGCGGTAAAACCACTCAGGTGAGTCCAGTGCCTTGTGTCTATTGAATACTAGAATTTCTATCCGTTCTAACCCTCATTTTAGTTTCATTATTGTTTCTGTCGAAATATAGGGTGTATGAGTGTTGTTATTCGAAACTTGTTTATGCATTCTTTGATAATCTGGTATTTGATTATATGAACCAGTTTTTGGCGTCTGCCAACCATGTTTTGGTAAAAAGTCTGTGAATTTTGTTTAAGGGATAACTTGATGAGCTTATGATTCTGAGTTGTATAAATGGTGCAATTTCCTATCAAATAGACATTGCTATTTTGTCTGCTAAGTGTTTTATGAGCTTTTGATTCTGATTGCATCAATTATGACCAACAGATTCCTCAATTTGTGCTGGAAGCTGTCGAGTTAGAGAGCGGGAGAAAGAAATTCATGGTTGGTTGCACCCAACCACGTAGGGTGGCTGCAATGTCAGTCTCTCGTCGAGTTGCAGAGGAAATGGATGTCACAATTGGAGAAGAAGTTGGTTATAGCATCCGTTTTGAAGATTGCAGCAGTGCAAGAACGGTCTTGAAGTAAGCTTTACAAATACTAATGCAAATGAATTGACTTCACATCTCTTAGGTTTGTTTAGAGTTGACCAAGTTACTTATGAATGGTTATAATGTGTTGGGCCTGAGGTAGGTCTTATCTTTAACGTGTCAAGAGGACCAGATCAAACTGGTCAAAAGTTGCGAAAGTATGTTTAATGCATAAAACCTCCTACATTGTTGTAGTTTAATAGATCATTTTTAAGTGATATGATTTTAGAATCGTATATGAAACATCTGTTATAACATAGACAAAAGATGTTTTGTGTCAAGCTGACACAACCTGTTTTGACAAGTTCATTACCCATTTTGGCTGGAACATGTTCCAACCTGTCTTGTCCTACCCTCCAGTTTTGGCACCTCTAAATTTTATTTTTCTCATAATTGTTCTTTGGTTGAATAGATACTTGACAGACGGTATGCTTTTAAGAGAAGCAATGACTGACCCACTTCTTGAGAGGTATAAAGTGATAATTCTTGATGAAGCTCATGAAAGAACGTTGGCTACTGATGTTTTATTTGGGCTTTTAAAGGAAGTGCTGAAAAATAGACCAGATCTTAAGCTAGTTGTTATGAGTGCTACTCTTGAAGCTGAAAAATTTCAGGGTTATTTCTTTGGTGCACCATTAATGAAAGTTCCAGGTAGACTTCATCCAGTGGAAATTTTTTATACCCAAGAGCCTGAGAGAGACTATCTTGAAGCAGCAATCCGAACAGTCGTACAAATACATTTGTGTGAACCACCTGGTGATATACTGGTTTTTCTTACTGGTGAAGAGGAAATAGAAGATGCTTGTCGAAAGATAACAAAAGAAGTTGCTAATTTGGGAGACCAAGTAGGGCCTGTGAAAGCTGTTCCTCTTTATTCCACACTCCCACCAGCTATGCAGCAGAAGATTTTTGAGCCAGCTCCGTCTCCATCAACCGAGGGGGGTCCTCCTGGCAGGAAGATTGTAGTTTCAACAAACATTGCAGAAACGTCTTTGACGATAGATGGTATAGTTTATGTTATCGACCCAGGTTTTGCAAAGCAGAAAGTTTATAATCCTCGGGTTCGTGTTGAGTCATTGTTAGTTTCTCCGATATCAAAGGCGAGTGCTCACCAGAGATCGGGTCGGGCTGGAAGAACACAACCGGGTAAATGTTTTAGACTGTACACGGAAAGAAGTTTTAATAACGATCTTCAGCCACAAACCTACCCAGAGATTCTTCGATCCAATTTAGCAAATACTGTTCTTACTTTGAAGAAACTTGGTATTGATGATCTTGTTCATTTTGATTTCATGGACCCACCTGCTCCTGAAACTTTGATGCGTGCCCTTGAGGTTTTGAATTATTTGGGAGCATTGGATGATGAAGGAAACTTGACCAAATTGGGAGAGATTATGAGTGAATTTCCGTTGGATCCTCAAATGGGGAAGATGCTTGTAGTCAGCCCTGAATTTAATTGCTCGAATGAAATCCTTTCTATTTCAGCCATGCTATCAGGTACTAATTACATTCTTGCCCTCTTTTACTTCTTGTACATGGTATTGTTCTATCTTAAAACAAAGTGGTTCAAGGAGGAGAGGGGGAGGGCAAGGGTGCTTAAATGTGTGCTTTGAAAGTGGTAACATGATGTTCAAACAGTAATAACTCGTGGTTGAAAAGATAGTGTTTCAACTTGTTTTGGTTGTTGATTATCTGGTAATCAACATTGTTGCAATAAAAAACCACATTGATATTTGGCAATATAGGCAGGGGTTGGGTAACAAGTCAAAATATGTAATTTTTGGTAAGGGTCCAAGTGGGCTGGGCTGATTTGAAACCATTTTTGTAACAGTTTTTGAAGTAAAATTTGTAATAAATAACTAGCTTGACAGTATGATTGGAAAATTTATATTTATTTGAAGGGATAGTTAATAGCTTAAAGAAATCCCTATCTGAAAAAGCAGTTTACACTCCATTTCATATTTTAGTGATCGATTTGATTCTCAAATTATGAAATTCGTGGTTTTGTCTCTAAAATTTTATACAAATACAAAAAACACTTTAGGGACATGATTAGTAAATCAAAACAATGTTTGAGGACTTGAACACTCTTAAAACAAATTCTATACTTTTTATTAATATATTTTGAACTTCAATTTGATCAAATCAAATTACAGAAATACTTTATAGGGATAAACATCATCTTTGGTAAAAGTATACAGGTCTTTTTCAGAGATAACCCTTATATTAATGAGAATCTAGTTTTTCTATTAAAATGATCTAGTACATATAGTAATTTTTTTTGAACTTTTGACCCGTTTCTTATTTGCTGTTTTCTTGTATTAGTATTACCTGTTTGACCGGTTAGATACAACACATAAATGAGTTGAAATTGGTACCACTGATTTGACCTCTAGTTACTCGGATAGTCACACACAAATGTAGGTTACGTGAGCACTAAAACAAAAAACTAATTTTTCTTCAACAGCACTATAAGGAAAGAACATAATAATTTTGAAAACGCACATACAAGCACCTTTTAGATGTGTCGTGTGTGTGTTTAGGTTGTCATCAGCAACTGTTTTGTCTGGGTACCATGCCAGCCTTCCTTGTTGGCTGGCATGCACCATGGAATATGTAAAACAAGTGCTGATGCAGATAGTTGCAATTTCTCAGTATTCTCTCACATGAAGCAAACAAATGGTGTGGCTTCGCCTCTATGAATCTGCTGACTGACTGACCTACCGTGGGCTTCCTCTGTGATAAACCCAACTTTTTTCTTTAGTACCCAATTGCTTTGTCCGGCCTAGAGAAGCCCAGAAGGCTGCTGATGAGGCAAAAGCTCGATTTGGACACATTGATGGGGACCATCTCACTCTCTTGAACGTTTATCATGCCTACAAACAAAATAGTAAGTAATTATATATCTTCTTTCGCTATGCTTAATTCTCATGTACCTTTTTTTTCTTTAAAGAAAAATGAGTCCTCATTGAAAACAATAGACTTGTTTACGTTTCTCTGGTAATGAAAATGAAGTCCTTCCATAAATATACTATTAACTAAAAATTAGGGATAATGTATTAAAAGACAACCTGACTATTGAAACTACTTTTATAGGCCACTCAAGTACGTATCCTGTTTTGTCTGTACCAAATCTTGCTAAAACCAAGCTAAACGATGAAAAATGTCTTTTGAGTTGTGTGAATGTTAGTTTTTGACTTTTTAGAATAGAAAAGGTAACCAATGATTGTTCTCTTTTAAAAAATTTAAACTTTATCTTTGAGATCCAACAGGTTTTCTTTTTGTTGGTTCTGGTATAAACAAAACTACATACATACTTGGGTGACTTATAAAGTAGTTTCAATTGTTTGGTGGCCTTAATGTAAAAGGTTTGGTAGCTGGGTGGTCTCCATTATCCATAATAATTAATCAAATTTTTAAATATATTTTGGTCTTGAAGATACAATAATATATGAAATATTTCTGTTATATAGGATATAATTATGTGATCTTTTCAGCAACAATTACTTTTAGCAAACAACTGTAAAACATACCCTTAATCTAGATCTACTAATAAGACAGATTCTGATTCGATGTTTACTGTTATTGGTTTGTTCCAGATGAAGATCAATCATGGTGTTATGAGAACTTTGTGAACCATCGGGCGCTTAAATCCGCAGATAACGTGAGGCAACAACTAGCCCGTATTATGGCCCGTTTCAACCTCAAGTTATGCAGCACAGATTTTAATAGTCGTGACTACTACATCAACATCAGAAAAGCTATGTTAGCTGGTTATTTTATGCAGGTTGCCCATTTGGAGCGAACTGGACATTATTTGACTGTGAAAGACAATCAAGTTTGTTTCCTTTTCTTTAAAAACTTTTTTTTTACAACTTTCTGCTATGTTTTAGTATTGGGAATGAAACCGTTTTGTTTTGGATTTGCAGGTAGTTCATTTGCACCCATCAAATTGTTTGGACCACAAGCCTGAATGGGTTATTTACAATGAATATGTGTTAACAAGCAGGAATTTCATACGTACTGTTACAGATGTTCGTGGTGAATGGTAAGTCATCTGATCTAATTTAAGTTTTTATAGACCTCGTCATTGTTAGCATGAATGTTATTTTTTTGGGTGAATGTTGTATCCTTCTGTTCTTATATATCTGGAAAAAGCAAAGGCACATAAATATTGTGATTAGCTTCAAGGTCCAAGATAAAACATATTTAGAGAATTGCGGTATGGGTTTGGGTTATAATGGGTCATGTCAGGTTGGCCTGATCCTTTAGCACTTTTTATCTTCATTTCTTTAATTTTATAAAGATATAATGTACTAAATATAAAAACTATATTGTTTATATATAACTATCTAATGTCTTCTAGTAGAACGGTTTAAGATGATACAAGTATTTGAAAAACTATGTGGGTGACTTCATGACCAGGTTGATTTGACCATTTGGCCAGTTTCCAATTTAGCCAAGTTTTAATATTTTTCTTTTTTTTTGACAATGTTTAACTTGACCCATTTAGCCTGTTTTTTACTCTCTTTTTTTGGGTGTTCTTGTCATGTTCAGGATTATCGATATTGCTCCACACTACTATGATCTTGAAAACTTCCCCAACTGTGAAGCAAAACGTGTCCTTGAGAAGCTTTACAAGAAACGGGAAAAAGACAAGGAAGAGAGCAGAAACAGAAGATAGAAGAAACTGCTGTGTCAGTTTCATTTTCTTCGATAATTTCTACTTGAGAGCAGAGTGTATCAAATCTATGAAATACCAAGTTCAGCAAACTGTTCTTAATCAAAGTCATTATGTATCTTAGTTTAGTAACAGTCCCTCTGTTCTGTATGGATCGAATAATCTTAAATCAGCTCCATGTTTTGTTTGTCACCTAATTTCTTATTCTGCTTTTCAACAGTCCCAAAAAAGAAAGTGTCGATGTTACTAGTTTATTAGGGAATGAAATGCTTGATTATTTGCCAGTGGCCTGGTGTGTTTGAGTTCCAAAAATCTTGGCCATTAGTTTAAACTTTTCTTAAATTGCCTTGTTGAGTTATGGCAATTCAGGGTTGCTGGGATGTTTGTTTGGTTATCGCTGGACTGTGCATATCTTGTAGGGGTTGCAATTCAGGTTGGTGGGTCGGTATCACCCAATCCGAACAATGTCAACCAGAAGGCCTGGAACATAGACCAATTTAATTACTTGTTTTGGATAGTCAACATAACTAAACATGTAAACGAGACGAGTCGAGCTCGAACATTGTACTTCTCGAGCTGAACTCATTTAGGAATTTTTAGGCTCGAGCTTGGCTTGTTGAAGATATACGAAGCTTAAGTTCGGCTTATTTAAGATATATAAAGCTCGGCCTGACTCGACATATTAAGGCTCATTTAGGCTTGACTCGTTTAGTCTGGGGTGTTATTTTAAATTTTTATTAAAAGAATATATAAAAAAAATTACTAACGTATATGAAGCTAGTTTAGGCTTGTTTTGGCTGGCAAGCTTAAACGAGACCACTCTTCGAGACTCCTTGTTTACTAAATGAGCTTTAGTCTAGACGTGAGCTCATTATGCTTTGGCTCGTTTTTAGCTTTTAACGATCCGAGCTCGGGTAGCTTGCGAGTTACTCGACTCATTTACATCCCTAAACATAACCTTAACAAACTTAACTCCGTGTAAATAGGTGATATACTCATGAGTCATGACCAATGCAATCCATTTACTCGGGTCTTAACTAGGGCCAACCATGGGTCAAGATTGAATAAATAATGATAGTATCAGTCATCTTTAATTTAAACTCGTTGATTTCTGTTTTTCATAAAAGTAGTTAATCGGTTAATAAAGCGGTTATCATTTAAATGAGGCATCTAATCGATAAATAAGTTGGACACTAAAAATTGTATATTCAATAAAACTTTATATAAAAATAAATAAGAAATAGTCATCTGAAAAAAAAAAACTGAGAAAATTCGTATAAAGGATATAATAAACAAAATATTATAAAAATTAAGATTATAACAAAAACTTCACAAATTTAAAACATTAGCTCTACAATTACATTTTTTTTATAGTTTTTATACCATTCCTTAACTAGGTTTCATAATAATTTGAATAAAGAATACAAGCATTACACAATATTGAATATTCTAGTTGAGGTGATTTGGCTAATAACAGGGCAGATTTTATGGTTAACTATAACCAAACTATCCTTATCAGTTAACCAAAATTTAAAAACCGAACTATCAATTTTAGAATGGTTCAGTTAGTTTGAGTCGGTTTTATCGGTTTAAGTCCGGTTAATTGGTTTTTGTGCTCACTCTTACTATCTCGTACTTATTGATTAGTACGTCTAGAACCCAAGACACTTGGTAAGCGATTATTTACTTCAATATATATATGCAAAAGTGAACACTATTGAGTATTGATAAATCATTCAAACAACCAAAACAAAGGTAGAAAAGATAGCACACGATCATAAATCATCATTAACCCGTGCGACTCGGTCACAATAAATATATCCTCAGCGTTTGTTCACAGTCAAGTTCTTGTACAGATTGTCGATTTCCGCCTGCATCATATTAAAAAAGAAATCTTAAACAACACCGAAAAACATAGAAAAATTGTAGTTATAAACATGGAATACCTTGTAACGGTTGACAAGTTTATCTCTTCGTTTCTTCAAAGTTGCGGTCAGTAACTCCTTTTCGTCTTCAAATGTCCGCTGCTCGATAATTATACCCTTTATATGCTCAAAACCTCTTAACTACAAGAACAAAAAAAGGAAGAAAAAATTACACCTATTAGATATTGGTAACATGCTTCTAACACCTTTGAAAAAATGTATAACATATGCAATGGTACCTTGTTTCTTTCTGCAGTAGATTTAAGCTCACATATGATATGATCTCTGAGTTGTGTTTGATGACACAACTCGGAGAAAGAACCTTCAAGCCTGTTTTGATGGGCCCACTTTTCGGTGTGCTCTTTACTTGGTACAACTACTGCCACCAAAGATGACTTGAAGCTATCGCCGTACACCCAAATCTAAGTACATAATCATGTGAGTTTCTTTAATCAAAAGAAAAACAGAGGCGAAATGAATCAATTAATACAAGTGTAAAGTAACGATATTTACATCTTCAACGATGGGAGTGATGCCGTAAACTTTTTCAAGATATTCAAGAGCAATATATTCCCCTTGAGATAGTTTTATCAGATGTTTCTTTCTATCAATGATTATTAATACCCCGTTTGGTTGCATCTCACCTATGTCACCTGATGATGCACACACACACCAAGTTAATCAAGAGTATCTACAGCAGAAAAGCTAACCAACTTGCAAACATTTTAACAAAGAAGGAACCTTTTTTTACAGTGTCTGCAACCAACTTAGGTGCAACAAAGAGTAAAGGGGGTAAAATGTAACTTTTTTTTAGTTTTTACTCTTTGCTGTATCTAAGTATAGCTCATTGTACTTAAGTTTTACCAAAACCTCCAACTTCCAAAATCTTCGATTAAGTAAAAGATAATCAGCTAACGGCTGATATGTTGATAACTTTGACTATGTTGACTTTTTTTGACATGGACAATTACATAGAATCGAATTTTTTTGAAAGTTTCTACCTTTTCATGGGTGAAAAATTATCATTGGTACCAATGTTAGTCACTTTTTAAAGGATAATATTCATGTTAAGATAGTTGAAATAATGGGATAAACCTGTATGAAACCACCCGTCTTTATTAACCTCATTGGTGAGCTCTGGATTTTTGTGGTAGCCAGAAAAAGAAGTTTTCCCCCTAACACATATTTCACCACGTGGAGGATCGGCTAACGGGTCATAACCCATTTCTGGAACCTCCTCTAGACGTAAATCTGTATATACAAAAGGCGAACCAACGGTTCCAAGCATACACATCTCATCTGGAAATCCTATAGTAGCCAAACCACATGTTTCTGTCATCCCTGTAATAATCATACCAACTTAGGAAACCAAAATCTTAATCAATCAACGTTTTTATTATTTCAAGAAATAGACAGATAGTGGGTAACGGGTTTGGGTCATAACAGGTTAGACAGGTTCAGCACTTTTTGATCCTTTTTTTTTTTAAATTGTGGAACGGGTTGGGATCAAAACATGTTTAGCAACTTGACTCGTTTCAAAATTTAGCTAACTTTTTATGTAACCCGTTTGACCTGTTTTCGATCAAATACAACCTGTATGACCTCTTTACACATAGATGGGTTGAAATTGCCACCGCTATTTTCTTTTTGAATATTTACCATATCCTTGTAAAACAAAAGCACAAGATGTAACCCTCAAGAACTCTTCAACTTCACTGCTCAAAGGGGCTCCACCAGATACAATAAGACGAATCCGACCACCCAGCCTGTTCTTAACCTAAAATTTAACAATCAACGACAAAAGTCACATAAAACAGACTGCTAAAAACACAAGGGTAGAGTGAGTTGGTTAACGGGTCAAAACATGCCACTTCGGGTTGGGACGACCCATAAGCACTTTATACAGTCGAATTTTAAGAAAATAACAATTAATTAATGTACTAATTATCGTCACAAAACAGTATCATTACAATAGTAGTCGAAGTTTTTGAATAAAAGGATTTAGGAGAGGTTGTATGCATTAAAAGTTGACTTTGGGCTTACTTTAGCTCATTCAAACCATTTGTGATAAACCACAACCACCTCGACCTATTCATAAGCAAATTGGTAAAAGAGATTTGGAATTAAAAGCCGGACCAACCTTCCTAAAAGCAAGAAAATCTGCAAGTGGTGATGCATCTTTCTGCTTGTAACCTGCTTTCATCCATCTAAGTTTGCTGCATATTAAAAGTTAACAAGAATTATTATTCAGACTTAATTTATATCTTAATTTACTCACAAAATAAAAAGGAAGAGCAAGAGAAGTGATTAAGTACTAATTGTATAAAATATTAAATATCTTCCTCCTTCTCGGATTAACTTCTTCTAGTCCTTTAAGCACACCTGAATGACAAAAAACCTAAATGAAGTTAAAAAATTGCTAAACATTGTCATGAAAATATGATGGTTTTATGACAAGCGTCACACCTTCGTGAATTCTTTCCAAAACTCGAGGTACTCCTGCCAAAAATGTTGGTTTTAGCTCCACCATATCATCCCTCAATGCATTGATATCCTTCAATTGAGGTAAATTTATCAATCTATTTTCTATTCATGATAGTGATATAAGATGGTGTCTGGGATTGCTTATTAGAACATTTTACATGCTCGTTGTGTTTTATTGCTAATCTACTTTTTGTTGAGTGAAATAAGCAGTTTGAAGTTACTTATTCCAAACTGCTTATTTCAAAAAACAATAAGCATATAGACGCTTATAATAAGCAATTCCAAACAGCCCGTAAGCGTATCAATTTAAAATTTTATGACCAAAAACAGACCAAGTTAAGAACTTACCCCATGATAGAAGCCAACAGAAGCACCGTTACGGATAAAATATTCTTCAATCATGCGGTCAAGGATGTGTGCAAGAGGCAAGAAAGATAAATAAACATCATCCACTGTCATCTACGAATATGACCCGTAAAATAATCAGGATACTGATAAAAGAAACAAAAGTACAATGATTAGTGACCAGGGTACTTGCTACAGTAGTGAAGTGACAGATTTTACGAAAAATCACCAGAATAATATTTATTTATATTACTTTTTAGAGTTTTGTTTTAGCAATGAAAGACAATACCTTGTCCTCAAATTGGTCCATGAAAAGATCGACCCCTCGTATGTTTATTGTAGCACTTTCGTGAGTCAATATAACACCTTTTGGATCTCCACTGGTGCCACTAGTGTACATAATTGTACATATATCAGATGCTTTAGGTGTCTGCAGCTCTGATGAATGTTTACTCCCCTGCTCGACAACATAACAAAGATAATAAAAACTTGAAGAGCAAAAACTAAATCCTAAAACAGAAAGATTTGGGTTGGGTCGGTAGGTTCCGAAATTGACCCATTTATTAGTAAATGGGTCAAAATTTGCCACCTTTCTGAAAGACTGAAATCCAAATGAACAACTAACCATATGAAGGAACTCGCTCCATGAATACGACTTTATCCCCATGGAATCCACCTTTTTCTTTTCCTCCTCCTTCATTGAAGTAAAGCAAACAATCACTGCAATCATATAAGAAAAAAAGGTTAGTTGCTCATTTATTAGCTTTTTACATTCACAATTTTTTTTAAAAAGCGATCCTCACGCTTTAGCCGTTGAGTATGTATACAATCTGGATTCAGAAGCTGCAATATCAAAGCAAAATTATATATAAAGACATAAAGTTTTTAAGTTTATGACTGAATACACTAATTTTGGTAGCAATTTTAGGTGCTCACTTCTTTAACTTTTTTATCTTGAACAAAAACAACATCAACTTCAGCATGGTCTAATATAAAGTTGACTGCCCCTGGTCCTGCTCAAATAAAAGCTTCAAAAGTCATTAACATTCTAATTAAACCGAACGAGTTAAAGGGGTGGGGGGGGGGGGGGTGGTGGTGGTTTGGACTTGCATTTTAGATAAACATAATATATGTCTGATTATTTAAGGTCTAAATAATCAGTTTAATACTAGCTGCAGCAGAACTGATTATCAAATAGAAATATAATGTTCTCTTTATAACCCCTTTAAACAAAAGTACAAAACACATGTACTTTTATTCGTAATATTGTTCTATTTGGTCATTTTATCAATTAGTTCCTCAAATAATCACATGCGCCAAACACGTTTAAATATCTGATTATATGATTATTACAACCTTAAACAGCAGAAATAGTTCCAAACACCAGCTTTTCAAAAAAAAAAAAAAAAAAAAAACAGAACAGAAATACATCCAAAAAATGTCTTTCACTGCTTGTTTTACTTTTATACAGCTAATTAATTTATTCTGCTTTTCAGAAAAAAATTAATTTATTCTGATTATTGAATATCATATAATTATTTTCAAAAGGCATGTCTAAACACCCCTTTAAGATTAGAAACAGTGAAAAAGAAGTGGCTTACCTAGGGTATCATATAGAGGCACAGAAATGTAACTCTGGGCATTGCAAGCCTAAACAAAAATAAAATAAAATTAAAATTAAAAAAAAACTCGAATTCGATTGTAATGGAAGTTCACAAATTACTCCGCAAAAAGGGTTGAAAACTGAGAATTCACCTCCATTGCCACAATCCATTGAGGGCAATTTGCCCCATAGATTCCAACTTTGCAGCCCTGTCATACATAAATCAAAAGGCAAACTACAAAAAGTTAAAAAGTAAAACCGAAATTGTTTCAAACAATTACATATAAACTCAAGGATTGTATATAATTATCTTGCAAATTACAGTATAACATCCTTACAGGTCCAATTCCTGAAGCCCTTAATGCTGAAGCAGTATGCAAAACTTCCTCATATACAGTCTTGTAAGTTTTCCATATATATGGCCCCCACTGTAAAATTTAAACAACAGATATTAAATTTTTTTAAAAATAAAGGGTGGCACCTACGTCACTATTTTAAGGTTACATTGGTACAAAAAATCACCATAAAATTACATACTTTGCCGTCAACAAGCTCACGCCATCCTAGCATCTTGTTGTCTGGATATTTTTCAACTGAATTTCTGCATTTTAAAGAAGAATTCGATTAAATATCCGGATATTATGTTTTACAGTCGCAGATAGATGATAAATTTATAAAAATTCAAGAAATAAGAGTTACCTAAAGACATCCCAAGTGGTTTTCATGTCAGAATCAAGGGGAGGGAATCCATCTTTTGCAAGAAGATTACGGTAAATTGGACCAACAGAGGGCTCACCGTTAACACCTTTTCTTCCATCTTCTACTTTTACTGCAAACTGCTTATTCATGTCTCTGATCCGTTTAAACCCTACAAACAATTTACTGTAATACCCAAATTCTGATTATTAATGACTTCTTTTAAATAAAAAAATTTACTTTTTAACATTTTATTAATTGGGTTGCTGATTATTTCATGTTTCTTGGAGTTTTATCAAACGCCCACTTTCAAAAAACGGATAATTTAGTAAAGATTTGAACTTTTTAACATTTTCTTGATTGGATTTGATTATTTTATGTTCTTGTAGCAAACTATAACTGTACCCAACAACACTTTTGTCGAATACCCACTTGAAAATACTGATAATTTAGTTATGATTTGGAGTTTTTAACGTTTTGTTATGGGGTTGGTGATTATTCTATGTTTCTTGTAGGGTATGGCCAACAAAAAGAAAAAAAAATTAAACCCTTTACATTCAGTTTTATCAAAGACCCATGTTTAAAACACTGAGAATTTCTTAATGTTTTGAACTTTTTAACACTTTGTTGCTGAGTTTCATGATTATTGTATGATAAGGTATGGAAGAAAGCTTAATTAGAAACACAAAAAGGTCCAAAAAAGGTAAGAAAACAGAGAGAGATTCAAAAAGGTGAGAAGAAACCTTTCTATACAAGAGAAAATTTATTCTATTTTAAAGAAAAAACCAGAAGATATATTGTATCATATTATACAAAAAAAGAACTCACCACGAGAAAGCTCTAAGTGTTGGCTAGAAAGATGACTGCGATGATCGTAGGATCACTTGAGTGGAAAAAAAGAAGGCTTGTTGTTGGTGGAATATATAGATTTTACATGAAATAAGTAGGGGCCAATGAATACAACCGCCCGCAGCGTCTTATAGGATCTTCAAATTATGATGTGCAACTCATAAAGCAAGATGTACAACAAGATGATGCTGTGTTTGTGTGCCTTGGTTTGACCGGCGTTAGTATGTGAACGCCCTTGGTTTTGGAGGACTTTAGACTTTATCAATTGTCAAAAGAATGAAAAAGAAAGAAAAAGAAAAAAAAGAACGTTTTTGAAGTTATGAAAAAGTCGCTTTAAGAAGAAAAATAGCCTCAACAAGTACGAGAAATATCTATAATCATGAAGGGTAGATGGTATAACCGACTATAACCTAGGGTGACAATTCTTGACGCATACGAATCTCATACGAAAATAAATAAATTTGGATTAACACGTAAATAAACATGTTATGTTTGAGTTAACCCGTATAACCAATATAATAATTAAGTTTTGTTCATGTTACTGGTAAATTTCTCATATATAAGTCAAGTTTTTTTCCCTACTTGAGTAATTATCATCAAGACCTACACAATCTACAATTCTGAATTTAATAAGAAAGATTCTCGTATTGAATTATAATTTTTTTCCACAAATGACTTGTTAGGTGCTAATATGGCTAATCCGAATAATTGAATAGGTTACACACTTACACGGGTCATATTAGTGCCTCACGCATATACGAGTTAGTGTTTTAAATACTAATACCGGTTGATATACCTGTCATATACAGTTGATATGATTCTGACTTGTCAACCCAAACACGACATTATCCTATATCCTACTAGAATTGGTTATAGTAGTTAATTTCCGTATGAAGAAAAACATTATAAAATATTGGATGTGAATAGTGTTAATATGTCCGTACATGCTGATTATATTATTTAATATATTAAATAGTAACTTAAATTAAAACAATTATATTGTTGAAAGTGAGGACATTATTAATGAGACAACACAATAGAGTACATTTAGGTTAATGACCTACCCACATGTGGAGTTGCATATATGACTTTAATTTTGCACCATATACCTCATCCAACCTTGTTGCTCCAAATTGCTAACTCATGTTTGGGGTTAGGAAATATATTTTTTATAGCAGAATTTTTACACCAACTAATTAATATTTAAATAGTTTTAATTAATTGTATGATAGATGAAAAAAAAAAGAGTAATTTATTTTTTTATTACCCAAATAGGTAATCTACTTTGTGGTCACCTATTAAAATAAGGACCTAAATTTTTGGATTCCTCCCACTGTTCAATCACTACCAAACCTTGGTGCTCTAATCGGAATTCTTTCTTGGCAGTGATGGTGGAGTCTAATAGGCCTTTTGTCTGCCGTCATTGCCGGATTTAAGAAAGCAACAACAACGCAACTTTCTTTAAATCCTGCAACGACAGCCGACAAGAGGCCGATCAGACTCCAACATAACTTTTAGAAAGGAATTCCAGTCATATTATCAAAGTTTGGTGGTGATCTAACGGTGCAAACTCTGGTTAGAGCTAAAACTCTTATCAAACAATTCAACTCATTACTCACTTTAACAGTTTATCACAAAATAAATTACCTATTTGATTAATAAAAAAGTAAATTACATACTGAAATTTTTTAAAAAGTAAAATACTGTTATATGATCTAAAAAAGAAGAATAGTAGTTAAGACAAAGGCAAGAGGGTGATGGGAGGAATAGTAGTTGTATCATGTAGAAAATTAAGAAAATAGTTAGGTGTCTTTCTTAAATGCCCATTAATTGCTATCCTTATTACACGACAGCACACAAACCTAAACCATTTCTATCTCTACTTGTATTTATCGCTGCATTCCATTACCGCATAAAACTTACAACACAAAAGTAGTATAATCAGCAGATTAATTGGTAATTGATTAAAACAAGGTTAATGTTTGTGTGATGATGTAATACGATATTACAAATCCATCAATCATGTATCTCATTAGTAAGAGCATCCGGATCGAGTGGTCCGCCTTGGAGTTTGGTGTGGCCTTCGGGGTGAGGTGGTGTTTCGGGGAGCCCTCAGTGGTGGTCGGGATGGGGGCTTCCGGATGAGGATGTAGCTTGGCTCGTAACCACTCATGATGGTATGATATAAAAAAAAAAAATAGTAACATTGAGCGGGTTCAAGCCCATATATAAAGTGATATATTATTATAAAAAGAAAAATTAGATAAAAAAAGGTAAGAGGAAACAAGATTCATCATTCATCACATCTTCTGATCTTCATCCTAAAAAAAGGGTATTTTTCTTTTTATATATTTTAATTAAAAAATAAAAATATCAACGTAAAGGTATAATAATTAGTTCAGGATGCATTTATTGCACGTTTAATTGAGGAGATGTGATATATTCTCATCTAAATTTTTCGTACTTATTATCTTACTTACAAGATCAATAAATGTGTCAAAATCAATAAACGTGATGAGGAAAGAGAATTAGTAGATTTCATATGTCATCTTGTGTATGAACGAATCTTGTTGTGTACAAATCAGCTTTTAATTTTTAATGCACAAATTACTTTTTTTAGACAGCCGTACCAAAAAAAGATACATTTTTTTTATGAATAACTCTCTTGACGAACATTCAGTATTCAGTAACTAAAACTTTGATTTATAAACAAAATTTGCCACTTTTTAATTATTGATTTCCAATTTTATATGGTACTAATAACTATTTGCGTAGTTTGAATGTTTTTAAATTTGATTTATACACTGTTGATAACTAATTTATAGTTTAAATGCTTTTGAGTTCTAATCTATCAACTTTATAGCTTTACTAGCTTAATACCTTATGTATAAACACCAGACGTATGATTGATGATGTAAATCTTAACACTTATGGTGTGAAACCTTAAACATATAATAAATTCATATTTTAATAACAAATCAAGAAACATTAAAGAAAATTAGAAGATGAAAGAAAATTGATATACACTACAAGAAAAAAGGCTTTTAGTGGCAATAGTTGTCGCCGATAAAAGTCCACTAAAAGGCAAAAACAAAAGGGACGGAAGTTTGACTTTCATCGCACGACTTTTGCCGTCTATTGAGGTTCCACTTAAAGTTTTTTTTTTAATTTTGTAAATTTGTAAAAACTATACAATAAACCAACTTTTTCTTATAATTTACGGACGTATTTCGACATGAGACCCCACTATTGTAACACCCAGAAATAGACCTAGTTGTACCATTTGCTTGTAGGATTGTATTCTTGTGAAATAAATAAATAATAAGAATTTCAAGTTTAAAAGAGGACGATATATTATTACTACTAAATGAGATGTTGAATAAAAGCTGATGAAAATGAATAAGAGTTATAAATTATTAAATGGTTTAAAATAATGATTCCAAATGTATCCTCGTTAGGATTTATAGATAGCGTTTGGATGAGTTGTAAGCTGAAAAAGAGAGCGAGATACCCGCATTTGGGATAAACATTAAATTGAGGTTGCCACCTCTTTTCCTTTCTTCTTCCCTTGAACTGACACCTCACACACACACACACACACACACCCCCCTATATCATTTTCTTCTTTAAGTTCTTTCTCTCATTACTTGAATAAGCATACACACATAAATCTTAATTTAATATGACTTTTGAGTGTTGATTTGGAGATTTGAAAGAGGAAGACTAACATCTAACATTTGGGGATCAAGTAAGTGTTATTATTTTGAAGTTTGAGGTATCAATGGATCAAATGAGTTCTTGGTTTGAGTCTTAGATTTTAATGTTTAATTGAGAGTTTGATGTTATAAAAGTGTTCTAAAAGGTCCCAAACCACCTTTGTAAGTGTTAGGAGATGTTTGGGAATCGATTTATATGGTTTTGAGTCGAATTTGCGTATTGAGAAACAACGACGGTTTCTGACTGTTCTTGCGTCACGATGCGTCAGAGTAGGTATCGCGACACGACCGGCTATTTAAGCGCGACGCGACGCGTCTTGATGTTGGACACGACGCGTCCGGGACGTCAGGTAGCAGTTTTGTTGTTTTTCGCTTGTTGACGCTTGGGCTGTTATTATAGGTTCATATGCGGACTAAAGGTGTCGTTAGAATACAAGCATCTTGGACCCAGATGGGTACCAACTTAACCTTTAATCATTATGTAGTATTTGTGGATTTGTTGATTACCATTAGATGTGTATGAGACATGATGATTTAAAGAATATAATTACGACCAAGGTTGTAATTCCGAGTGTGATCATGTGTAAGCTAATTTGACCCGTTATTGGGGCGATTGGCATGAAGATGAGTTAACGTTGAATATTGGTTAACAAATGACCAATACCTAGAAAGATGAATACTAAAGATGCTCCCAAAAATAAGGAGCCAATGTTACCTATAACGGTATGATATCCAATTGAATATGCAAGTATCAATAATCCAAGAATGTATGTTTAAAGCATATATGCTAACTAAGTGTAATAAGGTAGTTTATGAGTACTTTGGACTGGTGTATACCTAAATGTTTACTATGTTTAAGATCATGATGATATGATGAATATGATAACTATATTGACTAGGTTCACAATGATAGTGAACGAATACATGTGTTGTGACTTATGCAATTATTATATGCCATGGCTATGTTGTACTTGTGTGTTGTGCTCATCGAGTATGAGTGGAACTTGTTGTTATGTTGCGAATACGTGCATGCTATTGGATCCTGATTGGATCACCTATGTGTATGTGATTTATCTGGACATTTGTGAACTGTTTTACAATCGTACAGTTGAGGTCATCCTTTGGCTGGATTCCAGGGACCCATGGGTCATAGTTCGGGATCAACGGTGACTCGATGGACCATTCCGAGTCGTAGGTTCTGCAGGACCACCATTCCTGACATAAGTGGCAATCAGCTACCCGCTGAACCTGAGGGAGCCGTTGGCTCCATAATGATGCTTGGTGGACTTCTACCCGCTCACACACCAGCGCGGTTGGGTGTGCTTGATTCCCCGGTTAGGATCGTTGAGCCGGATTTGCAACCCTGCGAGATACGATGCCTACTGATCATGTCAGCACACCACAATGTGATAGGATAGAACTGTTTGTGTTATCATGTGATGCCTTATGTGCTATATGATGTTTATGGTTATGTTTGTGCTCACTAGCTTTTAAAGCTAACCACCTTCTAGTTTGTATGCTTTTTGCAGATGTTTATGTTTGGTTGTGCCAGGGGTTGCTTTCGTGGTGCTGGGACAGTTGTTGTTCATTGACAGGTATGATAGTCGGTCGATATTGATATTGGTAACACCCTTTTGTAAAATGAAAACTCAGTTGGGTTGTTTTAAATAAAGAAAATACTTTGGCAAGACTTCCGTTGTTTGTTTATCAAACTGAAATATGTTTGAATATAAGTTTTAGAAAGTAAAAAGTTGACCTTGAAACCGCGGTGTTACAACTATGAGGGGCTAAACAATGCGTCGATCATGACTGGTATTGATAAGTTATGTGCCGAGCGTTACAGGGACCAAAAATAGAAGTTCAAAGATAAATGGTTTGACAAAAGAGGGGGCCTTGGAAGGTGAGCAACTGCGTCATAGACCTCCGCCTAACATGGAACATGAGGAGTGGTCTATGTATATAGATTACTATTGTGGAGAGAAGGCCATTCAACGGTTACAAGTGAACATGCAAATTAGAGCTCGGCAAGTACACCAAAGCTTGCATGGTAGGAAAGCATATGCTCAGTATCGATACGAGAACGTAAGTCGCTTTATCTCTAAATCCTAGTTTTGTCATAATTGCTATAAATGAGTTAT
>JAUEJL010124584.1:0-11642 GCA_032274825.1 Drosophyllum lusitanicum | reverse complement strand
GTTGTCAAAGACACACTTGCTTTTAATGAATTTCTTAAGGACTCATGAATATCTTATATTTATCAATCTTATATTGTTATATCCACAAACATGTTTTTATATATTCCTTTTGATCGATTCTTCAATGTTTTATATGTTCCTTTTGCAGAATCAATCAATTGAAATTCAAAAGTACATTGGCATCAAAAGTTTAATTATATACAAGCTTGACCACGTTTTATCTTCTAAGCTTGAACTTTATTTTGTTTTATGTCTTCTTTGCTATATGCTGAGTTGCATGATTGCTTAACATAACAACTAACATGTTTTCCCGATAAAATTATTGATGTATTTACTTCAAATAATGCACATAATCATTTTAGGTACTTTATAGCTTACGTGTAACGGTTTGAACTTTTCAAGTAAAAAATATATTTACATTTATGTTAAATATCTTGTGTGTGCGCGATAACGGTCATACAGGGGGTTGGAGGAGGGGAGGCCGGAAGGGGCATTAGTAGCTTACTTCATCCAGGGCATGAAAACTCATTGTACCGGCCCTGCAAATATACAATCTAAATTCTTTATATAAATGTTAACATGTATTTGAAATCTAAAAATAAACTGAGTTAATTACATTTTTATTCCTGTTATCCTGTAATTTGTTGATTTTTACGATTTTATTTTCTAAAAATACCATTTTACCCTTGTTCCTTTTCTTATTTCATTTTGTCAGATCTTTAATTCATTTTAAATAATTTTAAAATTTATAAAAATACAAATTCCACACTCTCTCTACACTAATTTTTATTAAAGAAAATACCCACTCTCTTACCAATCCTTCCCTACCGACTACCCCCTACTATCTCTCTTTCTCTCTGACCTCTCTGTCTTCCGACGAGTTCAACTTCCCCCACCACCACCACCACCATCTTCACCTACCAATCACTAGGGGTGTAATCCAGCTGAGATAGTTCATGAGCTACTCGAGACCTATTAGAAAAATATTCGAAATCAACTAAATGTGAATCGAGTCGAGCTCGAGCTACTCGAGTAGAGTTTCGAGCCGATCTTGAGTTTCACAATAGTCAACCTATCAAGCTCGCGAGGCCTGTCAAGCTCATGCTTAAATACATTTTTACCGTTTTTATAGATGCACAGATTACTTATGTACCATAGTATATAAGCAAAAGAGAGAAAACTCTAAGCTATTTCCCTCTTCCTCCACTTTTCTAGCCGTCACTTTTGCAACTCATTCTAAATTTGCAAGACTAAGAATCGAAGAGTTCTTCCCCGTTCTTCTACAAATCGAACATACCTATTCATCAATCGTCCCATTTTCGAGTTGGTGGCCATCCCAAATGACTTGGAAAGTCGATAAATAGATATGTGAGACTAGGAACCCACGAGTTCTTTTGTGTTGTGCATCAAATGGAGCAAAACTTTATTGAGTAAGCATTTTTTTCGAACCCTAATTCCTTTTTTTTTGTGAATCAAGCATAAAGTTAATATAAGTTTTATTAAAAGTAGAATTGGGCAATCTTCAGAATACTTTTACACACTTTTCTCAATTACTTAATTGTTAATTATACGGTTGTAGACAAAAAGGACAAACTAAAAAAAGAAAGCATAGGAAATTAGTTAAAAATTAAAATTAAAATAAAACAAATCCATATATTACTAAAAGCTACATTTTTTACTGTTTAACTTAACATTGCGTTTTGAAGTTCATGTGTTACGCACTTAATAACGTTATTATTATATCATAAGGTTTTGGATTTTGGTTAAAAATAGGGGCTGGCCTGCTAGAAGCCCACAAAACATTTTGCAACAATTTGAACAACTCTATCTGGCCCTTTTATTCACACACACGTAATTCAAATTACTACTTATTATTCCCATTGCTACTTACTAATTACAATTATATCTCGATCCTCTTATAATTACTCTCAATCGTTTAATCGCATTTAGGTTTAACGTTTACCTACCAGATGTTTCATATTTTATTAATTAACATTAAGAGGCTTTTTCTTTATTTTTATTTTTTTATTTTTATAATAATATAATAATACAAATTAATTAGGATGAATTCGGGGACATTTTTGCATGAATCACCTAATCGATTTATTGGAGGTCTTTTAATCATCCGGCCATACTCTAGCTTGATCCATTCACTGAAAATGAATCGTTTTTATTAGAAAGATAATTAATTAAAAATTAGTAGTTAGGGGTATATTAGTCTTTAAATTGTTAATCATATCCTAAAACCCCGTTACAATTTCTGGAAACAGTAATGCGAACCACCAAAACTTTTGATGCACACTAATGAATCATCAAAAATAAAATTGATACGCAAGCAACTGACGAACGTCGTCTTCTAACAAAAATACAGATCAAGAACACATTTTTGATGCACATATCTTACATACACATATATATTCCAAAATTTTATGATGCGTCCAGTAAAGAATAAAAATTGGAGCAACTAGACATTCAAAATACCTTGAACCCAATTTTATTTGAAAATTGATTCACAATCGCTACAAAAAAGCTAATGCACAGTTTTTTTATTCACAAGTAAAAAAACCGAAATTCTTCATGCTCTGTTCACTGATAAACAACAAAAAGTCAAAGAACCTCTGCCACTTGAATTGTTTGTGGGTGATAGTATTAGGATGAAGGAGATACTGTCTCATCAAGCGGAAGTGGTGGTCACAAGAGAGCGTGCGGTGGTGGGTGTGATTAGAATCGGTGGGTTGTATCTTCGAAACAATTAGACTAGATTGGTGGTCTGTGATGGTCACAAAGGTAATGGTAAATTGGCAATGGTGGAAGGGATGGGGGTTATTACCTTCAAGTGAGTAGAAAGATAAGTAAGAACAAATAGTATGTGGATATATCATTTCTTATCTAGCAAATGATAGTGGACTCAGTTTCTAGAAAGATCAACTTAGCACTTTGAAAGCTACAACATCAGAAGTTGCCCACATTTTTTGATCTAGCAAAGAGTAGTACTCAACTTGTAAATCCGGGCTACCCGTTATGCAACGGTTCTTCGGAAAATCGGAAGTGAGAAGCATATATTCCTTCATTGTGACATCACAAAAGGTAATAGTCGAAATTTGCAAATGTTGGAAAACTAGATCCCTTTTTTCGGTCGATTGATTCTTTGCTTAATTGGGAGTCAGAATTAGGGTTCGAAGGCAAAAGGTTAAAGGTCTTCATTTTGTGTGTGTGTGTGTGGTTGTTAGGTATGACTTGATTAGCGGTACAATTGTAACTGGAATATAATTAAATGGAGCTCGACGTGGAGACAATGGACACAACATAAATAAAGATGACAAAAAAACTCGTAACCGATGTGGAACCTAATATCCGACCCGACATTGACCGGGGAATCCCCAAGTTAAACGGGGATTAGATGGGAACGAGGACAGGGTTCCCCAAAACGGGATGGAGGCGGGGATGAGAATACCCCTCCGTATCCGTATCTTCTAACGTGTTTCTCTCTGACAACAAAAAGTTTTTTTTTTCAAATCAACTTGTTTCTTCTTTTATTATTTGAACTAATTGGTGTTACAATCCTTTTGAAGAGTTTTCTTCGATAATTTCTTTGTTTTGTAGCTCCTTTGGTTATACTATTCTAACAAGGTGTTGGATCGTTTTTATATAATAAAAAATAATATATCATTCTATTATTTATTCGTACTCTATCCTCTTATTTACTATAAGAACGGCAAACACGCATACCTACTAAACTTACTATTAAATATACTTCATTGTTCACAACAAGACTTGAACTCACAACCTCTTAGGAGGGGGCATCACTCCACAACACCAAATACCACTAGGGTACAGCAAATATCATTTCTTTATATAATATGTATATGTCGGGTTTTAAAAAAAAGTTGGTTTTACAGTTTTAATAAATTGCTTTAATTAAAAGGAAATTGCGTGCATCAGTGTATGTACTCGAAATGCATGTCTTGAAACCAAACAAAGCTACGAACAACTTGCTTAAACATTTCAAGTGTTCACGTATTTCTAAACTATGATTTCCGTTTGTAATTAAGGTTCCACCTCGTACACTGTTTTCAGGTTTACCCGAAAGCCTTTTTTCTGCTAATTATAGTTTTCACTCCACGTTAATTCCACTTTGGGACTCCCAAATCAAACACTTATACCATTAAGTATTGATTTTTCTCCAAAAGCAAAACCACCATGTACACCCTTTGTTTTATTGTTGACTTTGCGGCTTTGCACACAAATCAGAGAAATTGTATCCTTCTACTTTTTATTTATACATATCATCCTACTCACAAGTTTAAGACAACCACTAGAATTGAGAGATGAGATAAAAAGTAAAATTAGTGGATTACACGTATGATCATTTAGTGGGTAAGAAGATGAAATAGGAACATTTAATTTAGTAGTAGAAGGAAATAGGATTTTCCTTATTACACTACTAATTAGATACAAAACGCTATGGTCATTCCAATTATCAAAAGGAAATAAAAATTATGCATAAATAAAACAGCTGATAGAAAACAAATACTACATTCTTAATACAAAATAAAATATTAAGAATTGCATCCGTCGATAATTAAGCCGATCTAGTAGGCTTAAAGTCTAATGGACTAATATAATTTATTAAATTAGTATTTCTACGAGACGTACGTCTTTTTCAGCGATTCATGATATTCAGAGTACAAAAAAGCGAAACGGCACGCTGTCGCGATTAATAGTAGTTTAAATATCGAAAGGCGAAAAATAAAAAAATTAAATTACAATTTAGATCTAAATATTCAAAAATTTAAAAAAAAAAGAGAAGAAGAAGAAGAAGGAAGAAAGGAGCTACATTTGACTTTCAGCTGGAAAGTTGGTCAGAATCAGCAGGAGCAGTCCAATACAATTTCACAGCAAACAGAAGCTTCTCCCTCACCAATGGCCCATCTTCATGATCAACTATTTGACTTTCCCAATTTAATCCATCTGCAATTCTTTTTACTTTCACCAATAAATCCACATCATCTCTTATTATCACACTCCCTTCTGGTCTTAATATTCTGTCCATTTCCAACATTATATCCTCCATCTCACATCTGTAACACACGTACGTACATTTCTCATTAATAAATAGCAATTTTAACTTAATTTGCAGTTTTAAGTTTCTGCATGCATGTAACCAATTCCATTTTTTTTAAAGTACCTGTCTCTGTATAATGTAAAGACCGAATCAGCATGGATGAGATCGTACGTCCTAGGGTAAGTCGACATTGCCTCACACCTATATAAGCATGTTACAGTAATTAGCAAATGATTTATAAGTTTTAAAGATTGTACGTGTTATATTATGCTCCAATTTACTGTTTTATAAGTTATACCAGCTTTGATAAGTTCCAATGAGTCCACGTTCATAAATGGCACCAAGTGTATTGGCCTTGGCTTCAACAGGAACTATGTTCATAACCCATAAAGGATCTTTGACAAGCGAAGCCGCAAAACCACCCAAAAACGCGTTCATGTCAAGAAGGTTCCGGTATCTTCCAGGTTGTCCGAGTTGATTATTTACAGTTTTATAGTATGAAATTCTTTTCTTCCATAAATTAACATCTTCTTGAAAAATCTCTGGTGTAACACCTTCGATACTTCCACTAGTAATCCGAGGAGGTACCATATCCAATCTCTTTGGCCAATTTGCTATTGCACCACCCGCAACTTCTTCACTACTTGATACTTCTGGCAAACGGGTCAAACATGTCTCTATATCCGTATACCTATAAGAATTATATCATATTAGAATCAACATTCAAAAATATTTAAAAAAAAAGATATAAGAGGGATGATTGTCAAACCAAGCGGAATCAGGATTCTGGACGGGGCAAAAAGGCGGCTTTTGGGTGAATTTGCCATTGGTTTTACAATTGAGGTGGTTGATGGGTTTCTGCCAAATCGCAAGATCGCCTTTTTGGACCACTTTTTTCCAGCAAAGACTCTTGGCTACTCTCTCTATTTGGGTTTGTTCCTCGTTCAAATCCTCCTTTGTTCTCTCCCACCCTTTCCAGTGTTTTTGCCAGTTAATCGGAGGCCCAGAAAGGATCCAATATCCACCAGGACGGAGGACCCGATCCACTTCAATCAAGTATACTCCATCTAGAATTTGGTTAAGTACGTTAACAAATTAATATCTAAAAAAAAGAAAAGAAAATGTACATATAGTATGCGAGCAGAGGGTTAAAATTACCAAATTGACCCCAGGGGATGAGACAACGAGAGCAATGAGCCATGTCAAAAGCCCTAGAAGGGTATGGAAGCCTCTTAGAGGCAATGACTCCGATTAATGCGGGAACACCACGCTCTAAGGCGAATTGTACTTGAGCTTCATGTGTATCCCTCGGAGCAAATGACATTGCTATGATGTTTCTTGAGAGCAGATAAGCTCCCCAACTGGCTACCTAAATTTCAAAACAAAGTATTAATTTAATTAATTACGTCTTTTAGAAATTTGTTTAAACTTATGCTAACGACAAAACTAATCTAATATTTGCACTAAATGTCGATTCAGTACTCATCATTTAAGGAGTATGAAACTGTTAATTAACTCATTCGTTGGATGTTGTTATTGTTCATATTTTATGCTTTCAGTTTTGAATTATGACCATTGTATTAATCGAATACATATATATAATATAATTAGTAAATAAGTTAATACAATTGTGGGGTAAGTATGTCTGAAAATTAACAAGACGTACAAAAATCGTAATAAAAAGTTTGTGATGCAACGTACTGTTTTTGTACCAAGATGACAACAATTATGTACCTAATATATATATATATATATATATATATATATGTGGTTAATTAATTCAAAAATAGTAGATAATAATTAATTGATCTGTACCATATCTACTTTCTATAATGAACTTTCTAACTGAATTTGAATTCATAACGATCGAGTGTAGCATCAAAATCTAATACAGTTCTGCAAACGATGGCAAATTTCATCTGGCCGTGGAAATAATTAATTGGAGTAGAGATAATAATAAATTAATAATAATAATCTAATTTTAGAAATATTAAAAAAAACAGGCGACAAAGACAGTTTACCTAAAGAATACCAAAATATTCTCTGTTTAAGTGGTAAATTTAATAAATAAAAATTAAACGGGTCGATCGGCTCGTTTTGATAAAAAAAAATAATAATAATCTTACCCCGCAACCCGTATCAATGGCCGTTCGGATGGACCCGTCATTAAGATTGATTAGTTTTCCGATATCATCGATATAAGCATCGGCGCCGTTGGGAAACATCGTCCCGCCGCCGGGGAATCTAAACCGGTCACCCTCGAACCGAATCCAATTTTGAACGGCTTTCTCGACTGTTAGATCCTTGTGAGGTACATTGGCGTACCATGCCAGATCTCTGCTTCTCGGCCACTTGAAGGGATTCTTGTACCCGTACGGCGCCGGAATACGGCATTTGAGAACCTCGTTTTTCTCAGGGCAGTGTCTTTCACGGTATATAAGCCGGTCACGTGGGAACTTCAGGGACCTTTTTTGATCTTGGCAGGGTGTGTATTCCGAGTACTTGACAGAACAGGATGGGTAGACTTTAACGGTGATGCCGTCGTCGATGGCGGCGGAGTGGTGGCTCGTAAAGTCTAGGTTTTTATTTGAGTCAGCTGTGGTGGCGCCGGTTGAGTTGAAGGTTGTGGAGGTTGAAGCGCAGTTGATGGTGGAGGTGCGGAGGGAAGTGACGTTGGAAGAGGCGGTGGCGCGTGGTTGCCATGAACCCAATATATAGAAGAAAGAACAAAGGAAAAAGACAAGACAAGCTAAATAAACGTTGTTTCTACGGAGGAGATTGGCGGCAGCGGCGGCGTTGGGTTTGGCGGTGGGGGTGTAGTACGGGGAAGTACTTTGTCCCGCCATTGTTAAAGTGTTCAATAAGGTTGTTTGAATTTATAACATAGAGAAAGTGAGTTCAACTCGTGGGTGGTGAGTCGAAAGAGCGAGTTTGGTCTGAGAACGTGGAGTTTTCTAATATCTTTTTTAAGGAAAAATAATAATGAAAGTTGATTAAAAGGTATTTGAAAATAGAGAGAGTGGACTGAGAAAAGCCAGGCTGGGGTTGGGCTGGGTCGCAACTGGGAATGGGAGTGTCACCAGTAAACTCGACGTGTTTTAATATCTTAATCACTTTATATTTTTTTTAATGAGTAAAAATATAAAGAACTTATTAAATTTATCATGGTACGTAAAAAACTTTATTTTATAACTAACAATATAATCATCTAATAAACTTGGGTCATTTTATACAATTTATTACTTACGTAACTAGTTATAGGTAAATTTCCTAATTCTTTTTTATTTTTTCATTTTTTGTACTTATGTCTTAGATGTTCTTTATATATCTTCATATTCCCTCCATCATTCAATGAAGAATGAACCAAGAAATCAGATCCAAGAAATCAAACAACAAAGAAGAAAATCTTATATCAAAAAACTAAAAACGATAAATACAGAATCCTAAAACTGAAATTTTACTTGAAATTAAATGATTGAATCCTAAACACCAATCAACCCCAATATCGTGAATTCAAATTCTGTAGTCCTAATTGTACAAGAATATGTGGGAACAAGAAATGAGAAAACCAAGCCCATGGGAACAAGAATGAAGATAACCCCAATCAACCCTAAAAGTGTAAATCTAGAATCTGGAATACTAATCGCAAGCACAAACCTGTACATTTACAGATGAAGATAACCCAAACTGTAACCATCATTGGAATGACGATTTGGGAATGAAATCAAAATTGTCGATCGAATGAACATATCGTAAATGAACACAGAATCATAGATACGGGCTTGAATTGTAACACTGCTATTTTCAACCCGATTTTTTAACTGCGGAAGCGATTATAATATATATATATACACACACACACACACAAACCTGTTTACAACAGATTATAAGTAAACAAAATACATACCGCTATCAAAAACCAGTATTTTAAAACCCAATGCTACTTACGTTGACAAATGGCTCATTGTAAAAAAAAGCAGAGTAGCGGTCAATTATCCCAAAACGAACACCAACTCCCAGCTCAACAGCCGCACTTACCAAAACCTGCAAAATGGAGTGGAAGGTGGGGGGTTAGCTCAAAGCTAAGTGAATGGAAGCTTAACCAACGAAATAGCACCAGCCACAACAATAAGGATACAACAACAACAAATAAACAAGCAACACAGAGGACCAGTGGTTTTGCAGAACCTACAACTCGTGCCAGCTAAGCAAATGTTTACTGATAACACATTTGCTATTCTCACGCAGTAATGTCCTTAAGTTGCAATGAATGCATCAAAAATCTAAATACTAATTAGCCGATAGTAAACGGGCCCAGCCCATATTCCAGCCAAACTAACTCCCTCAACCATGTGCACATATCAAATACTCCACGATTAATTAATACATAACCAGTTAATCAATCATCAGACTAAACAGTCTATCAATGCATCAATCATCAAATAGTTGCAACCATAACTGTTACACCCAATACTACCCGTGAGTTAAAAGTCCGCTCACATGTGTTCTCCAATCTCCAAGCTCAGTAGTCTAATGTCGCCGAGTATTCTCCTTACCTGAGAACACACCACAACTCAATTAGAAATCATGTCCCAAATAACTCTAAAAACCAAGTTATTTCACAAATAGGTCAAAACTCACCCAACTCAAACCAACCCATATAAACCATCATCAAACACATCCACAACTAGCATGTAACCTATTTTAATGATTTATAAAATTTAGAAACCAACTACACATGTATAAGGTTCATCAAAATCAACTTCTTAAACCAGAGTGTGCACATAACACAAATATCTCCATATATAGTATCCATCATCAATCTAATCCATTAATCTCGATTAAACCATGATAGAACTAAAATATGAAAAATATAAACATAAAACAACTAAATTAAAGCAGAAAACAAAACAAAAAAATGGACTGCAGCAGGGATCCCGTCGCATTCCCTTGATGGTCGTGGCGCAACGCTCTTCGAACAGCAGGCCTGTAGTTTTTGTTTTGTGTTCCAGCCACAACCACAACATACCAAAACCAAACCAGCATATGGAAATTGACTTCTAACCATCTTACAACAATAACAATCTCAACTAACATATAAAACAACAACTAAAACACATTAGAACCACGTAGGCATAAATTCCTTTCAAAATCAAAACCCATCTTCATCTTCATCCTCCATTAATGGAGTTCTAAGCTTAACTCAATAAAAAACACAGAAATTAAACATAAAACCAATACCAAATCAACACAAACTTACAGCTAAAAACAAGAATACTTCAATTTCATCATATCATCAATTTTTTCAAGAACCCTAGCAAGACAATAATCAAGACTAACCTTCAAATTGGTAGTAAAACCACACAATGACAAGGAATCAAGGGTTGGTCACTTGAGTTTTCTTTAAAGAATGGAAAGAACACATATGGGATAAACACCAACAAAGAAGGGAAAGAGATGCTTAAGTCGGCACTTGTGTTTTAACACACACAATATATATACCTGTTGTCTGACTCTCAATTGATTAATTAAACAGTCCTACTCAATTAATTATCAACCAACGAGGTATTATTTACGACCCTCAAGTAAAAACGAATCTAATTGTACAATTAACACATAAATATATAAAACATATATTTTTACTTTTAACCTCGTGGTTCACTTATTATTTCAATTATCAAATAAAATTGCAAATAAATAAATGAATAAAGAAACAAATAAATAAATAACCACCAATACGCAAATTACTAGGCCACTAACGGGGATGTTACATGAACACATAATTGCTTGGACCCTAGCCTCCATATAGGAATCATAGTTTGAACACATAATCGTTTAAAATCGGAATCGTCGTTTGAACCCTAGTCTCCATCTTGAACACAAAATCATATGAACACCAAATTGTTTGAAAACCAAATTGATTGAAATCATAATCATCAATCGAATGTTTGATATATCATGACCCCTAACTGATTTTGCATATCTGAACAAGTTTGGATTTCTTTGATCATATGTCCATAAACATAAATTCATTAAAATAACAATAAAAATAAATTAAATAAATAAAAATGTAAAAATTGGTAAGTTACCTGCTATCACATGTAACTTGCATACAATGAGGCATATTTGTTAGTTAGTTGTATTTATAGGTATAAAATAAAATTAATTGCATACAATGACAATTTTGATAAAATTTCGTTGTATTTAAGCACATTAAACCCTTTTTAATTTATGATATAATTAAATATTCATTTCATTATAGATTCAGAACCTATTACTCGTTTAAGTTACAGTAACAATTTGCACATATCTTGTAATATAAATAAAACACTAACATGCATCAAATTTATTAGACGATCTTATTCCTTTATTTAAAAATTAAATTTAATTAATAAGTTTTGATCATCCATTTAATCAAAATTAGAATTCCAGTATACTTTTAATAATTTGACTTTTCTTTATCAAAATTTATATGTAAAGTTATGTTTTGTAAATTTTCAAAATAGATAAATAATAGGAATATAGTAGTAGTAGTAATAATAATAACAATATAAAAGCTCACATACACACATATATA
>JAUEJL010124573.1:0-11642 GCA_032274825.1 Drosophyllum lusitanicum | reverse complement strand
TGCGTTGCTTCATTGTCGGAGATAGCGCCGGCGGAAACCTAGCTCATCATGTTACTCAGCGAGCCTGTGAATTCAAATTCCGGCTACTCAAGGTACGTCGATCAATAATCATCTAGATATAAATATATAACAATATAAATCCCCTCGATTCTCTGAAAACAATTTTATTACTTCACCAATACCTTCGAATTTTTTTAGAACAAAGAAGAATTCTCTGAATACATTGATTTTCACTGAGATTATTTACTATTATTTAATTTAATTGGCTTAATTCAGTGAAGAACACGTTTGGTTTAAATCTCGAATGTGTGGCTGTGTTTGTTCCAACTTTCACAATAATACTACTTACAATAACAATACGTCCCCATCCCACCTTATCAAAATATCTAGATATTCTAAAGATAGATCAGCCAAAATCCGTCCTACATACGTACAATAGGATGTTCTTACGAAATTTTAGGATGTGTTCGGCAATGGACTATGAGAGATTATAGGGGTTTGGGATTCTAGTTTTTATAATCCCCAACCTGTTCGACTGTTACAATCTTGAGGGGATTATTAAAAATTTAAGCCCTCCAAAAAATAAAAGTCTTTTCAATTAGATTATGAATTAGGCTTGTGATTATTAATTAATCAACAGCTCCAGCCCCAACCTCTTTTGTCAAACACACCTCTAGTGGAGTAGTTGCTGTAGTCATTAATATCTTCACCAAACTTCTACCAATTTAAAGAAAATAAATTAAAAAACTATGAAATTGTTGGTGCATTTTTTAATTTGGGTGTACAATATTTATATAACGTCCCATCACTCCCCCAAAATTTGATGATTTAGAAAGTTTGTAACATTAGTTATACAAAATCCCTCCTTACGTACTCCATCCAACTAACGAATTACTCATCTGACCCATCTTACTATACTTTTTCCATTGTTTTCCCTGGGATGATCAAGAGAGTACGGGATGTGCGCTGATGTGGTACTGACGGGCACCGAGCCCAAAATCACTTTCGATTCGGGACGGCGTAGCCTACCCACAAGTGCTATCAACTTATCATATAACTCACAAACATTTTAAATTAAAATCAAATGTATTTTAGTTATTTAGTACTTGTTCATTTATTAACAAGGTACATCAAGCGCATCGGGTGATATTCAAATAATCATATTCTTAGTAATTTAATTTACATATAATATAGTATATAAAATGGTTGTTCAAAGTTAACATGCGTAGACAAAATTTAGGTTAACATGCATCTAATACTTTTGCTAATCACATTATGTACATGAGGATATATTACCTAGTAATGTTATGAGATTATATGTAACATATACAGATTGAAATGTAAAAAGTGAAAATTTGTTTAAGGGTTAAAATTGAAAAGTTGAAATGATGTATAACATGAATTGAACCCTTAAGCTCAAAGTGGAAGCGATACCTTAATACATCTTAATGGTAAGTAATTTTATTAGATCAAATATAACTTATATAAACTTAAGGGTATATAATAAAAGTTATAATTGGTTAAAATTGAAAAATTGAAATGAACCGTACCCTTACTTTGTGAATTGATTATAAGGGGAATGGTAGCAAGAATAGTTATAATAATAATAATAATAATAATAATGGTAATGATTATTATTATTTATAATAATAATAATAATAACAAGAAAATTTGAAGACACTCTTGGCTGAAAACGTAAATATAAATTAGGATGCGTGTATTTATGGTTCAAACAAAATATACCTGATGGGTGGTGCTACCGTATTTAATAAAATAAATGAAGTGGCCGGTGTGTAAATCACCTTTATATACCGTTAACTTTTTCACTATACAACCAAATTATATATGCTACGTTCTTATTAAATAGGAGAATGATAACTAAACAAAAAAAAATTAGTATTTAAAAATGGTAATCATGACTTTTATTTTTATAATCAATTTTCCATAATTTTTATACTTATTTTTTAATTTTGGTTACCAATGCGGGAACATGTGTCCTCAATCGTTTACATTATGGGGTCGCATTTTAAAGATAGGTAGGAAATGACGACGTCTGAATTTAATACTTCCATTTATATATCTACTTATATAACACGGTATTCGTGCGATGCGGCATCGGTGAATAATTCCTAGTCGATAACGTGTCTGTTTTCGATAACGTAGGGGTATAATATTTACACACACCGTTGACATTGAATAATTTTCAATTTATATGTCGATTTACAATCCATGGTTTCAATTTTCTGATTTGAAAATCAAACCATATATAAGATATTGATTGAATTATAGTTTTCAAATTAATTTCTACTCTAATTATAGCATTATTATCAAATATATTTTGTGATGCTGGGGTAATAAAGTAATTTCAACTTACTTATAAATTAAGAAATTTAAAATGTGTAAATGCTTTATAGATAGTATAAATATAAATATACTTATTACCATGTCTAAATTAACAAAAAAAGGTGATATGGAAATGATACGATTGGGGTCGGGTATAACATATAGTGTTATGGTATATGTTTAACGATACGATTGGAAAAAAAAAAACTAACCTAGCAGTGTTGTATAGTGGGTATACTTAAGGTTCTAAAGAACATGAGGCGTGGCGTGACGAAAAGTTCAAGACTCAAGCCTTAAAGCCATGACGAGGTCAAGGCGTTTCACAAGGCGCAACTTAAGGCGGTAATTTTGTATATAAATTCTAATTATGTATATAAAATTATACAAACAAATATTAAAAACACATAATTAAAGGTTTATAACGCAATTCATCAATCTTTTTCTTTGTTTTTGATATATTCAACCATCCTTATAACTGAATAACTATATATATTTGACTCATATGGCTCAATACCTTTAACACGCCTAAAAAACACGGGTTATAACAAGTAAAGGCATATCAAGTAGGACCTTAATGTACGTCAAGCTTTAGTTTAAGCCTTGGACCATGTCATGCCGGCAGGGTCAAGACTCCAGCCTTAGCGGAGCCATGCCGAAGCCAACACAAGTTTTTTAGAACCATGGGTATACGTACATATATTCAAATATGTCACCATTTAATCGTGAAAAATTTTGGTACTATTCTAGTGGTTTTACTGTCAATTTTTTTAGGGGCAAAATGAATGTAAATACAATTAACTTTATATTAATTATCATTGTATACAAACAACTTTAAATTCTTAAAAATAATATAACCAACTTTCATAGTTCTCTGATTGTATACAAACAACTTTTTTCTGTATCTAATATTTAGTTATCATTGTATACAATGAACTTTTTCATAATTTTTATAGTATACGATAACTTGCATACAATGTGTAGATTATAAAAGTTGATTGTATTGATTTTTAAAAATAAAATTGGTTGTATATAATAATAACTAAGACAAATTTCATTGCATTTTCATGCAATTTACCCCCTTTTTTTAGTGTTAAATGTAACTAAATTATAAATTTATAAATATTAAACACTTGAAATATTGTTAATTTGATAGGTTTTGATTTAGATTTATTCAAAGGCACTAAAGTTTATATTAAAATATTTTCCGGTAAATATTTAAGTTTTGAGTTTAGTTTCTAAAAATATTATGGTTCTCGCAGTTCTCTTATGAAAAACCGTTATCGTGTGAACCCTACCTTATATATATGTGTGTGTATGTATGTATGTGTGTCAGTGTGTGTGTATATATGTATGTATGTTTATTTGAACATTTCATTTGCTTAAAAATTTTGAAATTATAATACATAATTTATTATTATGATTATGATTATTATTATTTATTTTTATTTTTATTAATAAAAACACCCATGTTATTATCATCTGATTCAAAGGTTAAGGTTCAAGGTTTTGTGAAATCGATTCAAAGGTTAAAATAAAAGCACACACTTATCTGATTCAAGTGTTGGCGAAATCGATTTAAGGAAATTGATTTCAGATCTTGGGCAGTAGATCTGTCCGAATAGATAGGTTTAAAGGTTCATTGATGTCCGACTAGATGGGTTTGAACTTTGAAGGTTTGATCTGTGATTACAAATCTTGGGTTTCAGATATGTTACGTGTTTGATGTTTAAAGATTCTAAACAGGTTTGCGAAATTGATTCAAAGAAATTGATGGGTTTCAGATCTTAGGCTTCAGATCTGTCCAACAAGATGGGTTTGAAGGTTCATCCATGTCCAACTAGAAGGGTTTAAAGGTTGAATCTGCGATTACAAATATTAGGTTTCATATCTGTTACGCCTTAATTCATTGTTTGATCTAAGTAAGTTTCAACTTGAGTTATCCCATCTTCATCTTAATCTTTTGTTTGATGTGAGTTACAGTTCATGAGGAAATTTGAGTTTTCTTTAGGACAATAATTTTTAATCATACACAAAATTTATTGTGTATGATCACTTTTATTGTGTAAGGATCACTTCCCTCTTATTTGCCTTGAACGACAGAGAGGGAAGTGGTTGCATGTTTAGTCGACTCCAAAGACCCAACCTTATATGCTGTCAGTCAAAGTAATTTAAGTTTTCAGGTGATGTATTTGTGACTTGTCTCATGTTTGAAGGTGATTGGAGTGGTGGCAATTCAACCATTCTTCGGGGGAGAGGAGAGGGTTGATTCCGAGACCCGACTTGAAGGAACACCTATAGTCTCTCGAAAGCGAACAGACTGGATGTGGAGGGCGTTTTTGCCACAAGGGGAAGAGTTCAATCGAGACCATCCAATTATCAACGTTAGCGGCCCTAATGCAGTAGACATATCAAAAATAGAATTCCCGCCAACGATGGTGGTGATTGCCGGGTTTGACGCTCTACATGACTGGCAAAAACGGTACTACGAGTGGATGAAGAATGCCGGAAAAGAAGTGTACTTGTTTGAATACCCGAACATGTGCCATGCTTTTTACATGTTCCCGGAATTGCCCGAATCCACACAGCTTTTTGATCAGGTGAAAGAGTTCGTTCGGAAGGTATCGAGTAACGTTAGCACTTAATAATTGTAACTTGGATATAAAATAACTCCTACTATTCGATCGTGCATTAACAGTTGTACCAAAGGAATATTAAATGGTACAATGGTGGGTTAGTAAGCATGTGATCATTGGCCCCTATGGTGTCTAAAGAGGGTCGACGATATTTGAGTTCTAGGTTTAAGTGTTTAATTATATATATATATATATATATATATATATTGAAAATTTTATATAAGAAAAGTTTTTATTGTGATAACTGCAAGAACCAATCTTAGCCGTCCAATTCCCCCTCCCTCAATTGGATTGTTCATCCATGAATTCCTTACATGCACTTTCCCACACCCAATCCTTCCACGCTCTTCATCCATGAATCACTTACTAATTGAACGGCTAACATTGGTTCTCGCGGTTTTTACACTAATAATTGTTCTCAAATGAACCCTCCCATATATATGGAGGGTTTAAACGAGAACCATTTTTCGTACGAGAACCAATTATAGCCATTAATTAAAGAGATGAAGGTTCCAGATTAAAGAGTTGTTAATAGATAATCTTAATTAAATCAAACTTATCCTTAATTAATTAAGGGTAATTTGTACATTTTTACATTACCCCAACATTTTTTAAACTAATATATACATCAATCGAAAAGGTGTTAAATTACAAAAGTTATACCAAATTAACGAGAAAAATATGATCTTTAATTTGAGACCGATCTTGCTTTATTTTTTTGAATTTTTCTTTGTGTTTGTTGGTGTTTTTTTTTTCAGTACAGCTCGACATGTGCACATGCATAGATTCGCCTAGTTTTTTTTAACACAAATGTAGATATGCACATATGCAAATATTAATATGCACATGTGCATATGTCGAGCTGTATTAAAAAAAATAGCAAACGCGAATTTTTTTTTCCCGATAAATATAGGAAGATCGGCCTCAAATTAAAAAGCATAATTTTCTCGTTAATATGGTATATTTTTCGTAATTTAACACATTTTCGTTTGATGGATATATTAGTTTTAAAAAGGTAGATGTAATGTAAAAATGTTCATACTACCTTTTCCTCTTTAAAATAAATAAAAAGGAGAGGAAATCAAATGATTTGCTAGAAATGATTCCCGCTGTTCTCGTTTGAACCGCTCCCTATAAAAAATTGACATATGGCAATTTTAATAAGAGGGAAAATATTATAAGATGGATAAGAGGTAATATGGTAATGACATATGGCAATTTTAATTAAGGGGTATTATTGACATTCTGGTTTTTTATTTTTCTTTCTTCCTTAAAAATTGACTCCCCACGTCAATTTACCTTTAAAATTTTGAGAAGTGAGTTTTAAACCTAAATCACCACCTTCCTAAACTAGACTCCACAACTACCGCCTCCTCTGCTTAAGGCGACACCGGCGACTCCATCCCAGGGGCGGACCTTATAGGTTGCCCGGGGTTGCAGGGGCTACCCCTCAAATTTCTCAGAGTAGTGTTAATTTTTTCTAATTTTTTCTTTTTCTAATGGGAGTGTTACCTCTAACCAAAATTTGTGCAACCTATGCTCTTTGTGCTACCCCTAATATTTGTTCCTGGGTCCGCCTCTGCTCCATCCACCACCGCCACCAACCAGCCGTATCCACCTTTCTCCCTCTCTTCTTTCAGACATCAAGGTTGTGATTTCAAGTCCCGTAATGTCTTCTATAATTATTATTGTTGTTGTTATTATTATTATTATTGTTTTTGTTATTGTTATTGTTTTTATTGTTGTTATTATTATTATTACTACTTTTTTTTTAAGAGGATGTGGTATTACACATCAAAATTGGTGTAAAAATATGTTACCGGGAATGAAGCCATGTGGTATAGGTTGACTTTTGGTTCTAGTCTTGTCCAAAAAAATTAGAACCGATTTTTACACAATAATAGTTTGTCATTCATAACATTTAGAACCTTTTTGCTTCTATTAGTCCACTAACTATTATTTTCATTCACATTTTATTGGTATAATAATCCAAACAACAACTTTTTATAGTGTATGACAAAAAGTTATACACAAATTACCCAAAAGTTAGTCCGTGACAGGCTAAAAATGTTTGTTTTTTATAACTAGAATATAATATATTGGATCATGTTTAATTCTTTGTCATCCAAACTTATGAAGGAATCAAGATTTAATATGAGTTTGATGGTATAAAGTTTACTCTAGTATAAGTTAATCCAATCCTTAAAGCCGAAAATAGCAAATGTCTAGAAAGATATGCCTCCTTGTGGAGTTAAGAAGTAGAGCTCCTTGTGTCGGTCTTGTTGACCGGTTAGGTAATGCGGTTAAGGATGAGTGCTTGCCCTTGTGGGATTGGGGCAGCACTCACACATAAATTGAGGTCAAGTGTTGGCTTCATCGGCTCCTTGCTGATTAAGGAGCGAGTATATAGATTAGTTGGTTACTAAGCTCCCGTGGATATGGTAGGGTGATCAATCACTCAGGTATGACTCAACGACTAGCACGATTACATTTCAACGGTTAGTGTTTTTTTGGTCGTTTATTATTGAGTTCGGACTTCGGAATCATAAACTCATCGGCTTTAAATGTTGAGTGTGGATGAATATGATTCTTTAATAACTTTGTTGAAAAATTACTAGTTTAAAATTAGCTTACTAAAACTAAAAATTAAAAAAAAACGCATGAATACTTTAAAACACAAGTACACAACCTGAGAATCATTAGATGGATAATCTAATTTTTTTGCTATTGGGAAATTACAATTGTTGTGAAATTAAATGACAATTTTGCCTTTTAAGAATCATTAGATGGATACTCTAATTTTTTTTTGAACGATAGAACACACTCTCTCTAACCTAATCTTAAATTTACACATTTCTGTCCACTATGAGACTTGAAATCACAACCTTGTTGAACACCAAGAACACTAGATACTGATAGGCTATAAGTCCTTTGGTAGATGGATAATCTAACGAGAATCTATTTGGTTACCTAATCAAGGATTATTTATTTTGGCACAATTAATATCCAAATAAGATAAGAGATCAAGTCTAGGTTGCTACCTTTTGGTAACCTAATTTAGGAAAATGTTTGAAATTTGGGGAGTAGATGAAGTAATGAAGCGACCAACTAATTAAGTAGATGAGACAATGATGTACTTTATTAGTATGTGGAGACGTGTTCGTGGCCGTGTTGTGTTAGTTGATTGTATCTTCCTAAGTTTAGTTAGGAAGATATAGGAAGAATATAAAATTAGTTAATCTTAAAAATGTGTAAGGTGGTATTTGTTTTTTTCGAAATCGTTAGACGGGTAATCTAACGAGAATTTACTTGGTATTTGTCTTTTAGGAGGTTAACCTTCTATGTCATTGGCAAAGTGCTCCGAGAAGATGTAATGCAGAGTTATTTTCGTAGAGTTAGAAAATTGTTTGTTTTTATAAACCGAGAAGACTCTAAACAACGAAAATTAAGTATATATTCAGTTTTGTTCATTTATTCGTTTAACATTAATATCTTTAAAATTAAGTATAATATATTGTGTTAATTTCAGGTTATCGGTCTTCAGTCTTGCCTCAATTCTCGGTCCAAAAACCAACCCGAAACCGAAACCGGAAAATATAGAAAATCGAAACTGAAGATCGACCATAATGACTAGTATACGGTTCGGTCGATCTTCTTGGTCTTGGTCAAGACCGATTTTTGCACCGCCCTAGTAGCCAACAAGCACATAGAGGCGATAGTCAAGCCTGTAACACGGTATCGGTGACATGAAGGGAGATTTATGATCCACAACCTATCCGGATGATGATTTAATTAGGCGTATGGTTTGTAGGGCCGTCTTGAGAGAGGCGTGACCACACATCGAAATTTACCTTATTTACTAGTATATTTAACCTTAAAAAAAATGTTACCACCTCATAAAAATTATTGGGTCAAATTACTAGTATACACTAGTAAAAGAGGTGTAAGGTTTCTTGATTTCAGTTTTACTTTTTAGGTCTTTGCTTCTAACAAGTATTACTACTCTCTCTGGCATGTGTGGGCGTCACATGGATGTATTTGTTTGACGCCCACACACACCTTTTTGACACATTAAATCAATGGGTCAAAAGTCTAGAATAAAAACAGTCATATACAACTCTAAACAAATCAACACTATCAACCATGGTCTAATAGATCCCTAAAAAATATCCATTAAGACCATGATAAATCAATTTCAATTACAGATTGTATCAAGTATCGACGAAAATCAAATAATATTTGTTGTAGATGTAGAAGGTTTTATGATATCTATAACAATTTTAATATAAAATAACCTATTAATTCGTTGTGATCATAACTTATTTTTGGATAATTAACAGTCAGACACTTCCATCAAGCAACGTGGGATGGAGGAAATATAAAATTAACTCAAAGTCGTAAGGCGTAAGGCGTTCTGATGTCCTCTCAGGTTTGAACCTCCCTAGGTAAACATCTTGGGGTGGCTCAGGAAGGCCGGAAACGGTCACGGAGGATACCCCGGTTAGACCGCTTACATCTGAGTCTAAGACTCGCCCTTCCCAGGTAACCTGATTAGGGAAAACCTCTCCGTTTACCCGCTTAAGGAATGAAGATTATGAGAAGTAAAAGCAATAAACTTTTGGTGGTTGTTAATATGAAATTTATCATCAGGAGGCTTACAGGATGTTTGATATTCCATGGATTTTACAAGTTTTTCTTGAAAGTTGAAAGAAAGCTGCTTGATGCATATTTCTACCTTACCAATTGCCAGTTGTGTCGGCATCACGAGATGGATAAAAATCATCTGGTCTCACTATATTAACATCCTCAAATTCGTTGTCATCTGAAAGGTAAAAAACACCGGAATTTTTCAGGATAGAAATCTTCAAAGAATACATAAACAGCCTTTTAATAACAATCTCACAAAAGTCGTATTTTTATTCTATATGTTCGGCAAATAAGAAAATGAAAATCTTGGTTTCTAATCAGAGAATTTATAATAGGGAGTCTGAAAATGTTGAAACTTGAAAGTGCATTTTCCAACATTTGTCCATAAAAACTTCGCAAAAATGGGAGAGATAAATGGCAGTTTCGACCAATTCACTACTGAATGGGTCGTTTTGGGTGGTGATTTATCTAAAGCGGATTAAATCAGAAATTTAGCCACAAGGGGGGATGTCAAACTGGTTGAAAGCTGCCCAAAGTCTATATTTAATGCATACATCCTAAATCGTTCTTATAAAATAAGATTCAAATTTTTATAGTATAATAATATCACAGTAACCAATTGTAAAAATGGACAAAAAGTGCTCCAACGATCAACCAAACACAGCCGGGCCAGTTTCAACCTGAAACCGTTATGACCCTTTACCAGACCCACCTGACCCAACCACTTTTTCACATCTAATGGGAGATGTTATTGTGTTAAACAAAGAAGATATGTGCATAAGGTATTGAATATAGAAAGCACCAAGCGAGAGGGGATAAAAAAATATAAAAAATGAGAAAACATAACCTTTTCTCAAGACGAGTGCCACAACAGCATCATTTTCAACCTATTACATGAAAGAAAAATATCAGAATATTAGCAACATATTGAGGACCCATATCCACTCACTTTCCCAAACTACCCTTGATCCACGTCCTCCCTGGCCCAATTACCCAGGCACATACCTACCCGGTCATGACCCGAATGGTTATTATCACAATATCATGATAATGTTAGCCCACATTTCAGCTTACAATATATATAAATAAACATGAACCCAGGTTCAGAAGATAGCCCCAATATCCACCCACCCCCATTTTCCAACATCTATACCTGATCCATGATCAGGGGTCCCACCACATAGATGTCTCATCCCATCCCCAGTACACACTATGACATAAATAAACAAATAAACATTTAAATAATCCTAGAAAAGCATGATAGATAAGATTCAACATAAAAAAAAAACAGCCAAAGACCTTTTGATCTGCCAATGTCTTTGAATCCTCTAAGATTTCTCCAGTTGACACTAAAATGAGCCGCTGATCATTAACTGGTTGATCAATGAGATTATGCAACTTTTGCTTAATGTCTAAAATTTTCTCAGTTGCATCACAATGTAGAAAATAGGTTGTCTTATTCCGCTTAACACGAATGTACATAGCCTGCATTCACATGATAAAAGGAAAATTAAGTGCAGCAAAATCTATAATTAAGAAACCCGAGGGAGATGTTGTAGTTAAGTCAATTATACTCTATGAAAACAGATGCAAGTATGCAACCATTTACCGTCTATTTCAAAATGACTGCCAGCAACGTTATGATACTTTTCCTATTTCTTATATTACGAAGTGATAAGAATCAAATTGGCAGAAATTTATTAAGAACTGAAAATTGCAGAGAACATGAAGACATAGTAGTAGCATGTGATTTGAGAAAGCTAATCTATAAAGTTGGAGTTTCAAACATACTAAATCACCCACTTCACCAAGACTCGTCAGCTTTATCTTCCTGAGGGAGCAATTGCAGTTAAGCCAATGATACTCTATGAAAACAGATGCAAGTATGCAACCATTAACCGTCTAATTCAAAATGACTGCCAGCGATGTTATGATATTTTTCTGATATGATCAATATTCTATAGATCTTTTAATTATAGTAGTTATTATATTTTAATTATAGATAATCTTTTATCTTAG